>JABASF010001711.1:0-19784 GCA_019776145.1 Harlomillsia oculata
AAAATTAAAGTTTGGATTATATGGCACAATGTACTTTATTATGATGTGAACGGCTGGAAAGCTGTTACTCGACTAGCTCAAGACAGCGAAGACAATAATCAATAAAAGAGCAAGAAACTGCGTTGCAAGAAAGTCACACAAAGGGCGATTGTAGCTTCAGGACATTTATATACGGCTTTAATAAATGGGAGTTGCTCTTGTCTTGTTTATCTCTTGATGAGACGTTGCGTTCATGCTCGTCTCTCATGCGATTTTGAGTCAACTTGCCCGATTATGTACTTATTTACAATAGCATTTGCTTTTGCGTTTCCTTCAATAATAAACGACTCTTGTGCTGTAATTATGGTTTGAACCAGTATTGACTGTTGACAGACTCGGACATGCGACGTGAACAAGGATAGTCAAATTCATTTGAGCATACAATGTTATCTTGAAGACAAACGCGCATTGATTCTCTATTTTCGTTTCCTATATTGAAGATGAAAGAGTACATTTTTATGAGGATTGGGTATTGAGATGAATAGAATGCATTGTGAGCTGGCTCCTTGTGTCGTTACTGTTTACACTTTTTGTGCGATAATGAAAGGCGAGATAAAACTTCCTACAAGAAAATCCATGCAGCCAACTCGAAAAACATCAATGCGGCGCACTTTGGTTCATTGACAATTGTATAAAGAGGCTGTCAATGGTAAAGTAAAAGACTGCAGGACAGATGCAAGGAAGGTGACATGTCGTATAAGTCGTATTGTGCATTGTCACTTTTCTTGGAAAGTTGTTTGGTCACTCGTCTTTCTAAATTCATTTTCTGGTTTTGGGAGTCAAGAGTCAAATGATAGTACAAGATGACAAGTTCCTGTCAACTGACTTTTTAAGAGGAAATTATTGGAAGGGTTGGCGCATTTTTTACAGTAATGTCAAATGCCAATGACAATTCTAGTGATCAAGATTTGCATGCATATGATTTTGTCTGGTTTGTCGTTTGATTCTAAGAATAGTTATTGGTGTGTTAACGCAATGTTGCTTCACAGTCTTTTACTTGACTTGTAGTTTACTAATACTTTTTGAACCTTTGTTCTTATTTTTAAGCTACTGACAACAATGAGACCAACTGGTCGATCACAATAGCTAAAAATGTGAATGCCGTGGTTCGAGTGAAGTAAAAGCAGCTCGCAGCCCATACTTTCAACGGGGGCATTGATTTGATCGTCATTGAATTGTACTTGGTCATTTTTCCATTTCCTAATACATGAAGAAGCTCAGTACTCGAAGTATGAACTTTACTCGCGATTGGGTATCCTAATATTGCCACAAGTAAGCACGGTGCCAACAAAGAAGGGAAGAGAGCATAGTACACTATTGAAAGTGAATGATACATTCTAATACAGCAATAGGAGAAACTAAGAATTGCGGCGAATAGAGCAACGAACTGAAACATCGTAATGTACTTTGCACTCCTGTCAATGTGTCGTTCAACTATTCGAAGACACCGATAAATCTTGACGGATCCCTCAAAGTCATCTTTGGATATCTGAAGACTATGGTTGATCCAATAGTTCATTCGGTAAACGTAGACCAAATGAGAGAACAGATGAAATATAGTCGATGTCCATATCATAGACCAGGTATAGTAATCCAGAAACCAAGCAGCGAATAAAGCTCCTGTACTTCCCAAAGAATGGAATGGAGATTTGTTTGACGATGATGTTGGCAAGATACTGAAAATCATGCAGATGAAATGGTAGTAGTAACGATGTTTGTGTGAATTTCGAAAGATGAGAAGTGAGAACATAATCGGGTAAATGACACCCCAAGGTAGAAACAACATCATAATGAGATACTCTTTTGGGATATTCAGTGTTTTTGTGGACACTTGGAATTTGTCTGGAAAAAATGTGAATCAAACATGCGCGTATTTAGAATGCGGTTAATTAAATGGACTAACTATAATAACTAGCATTGTAGTTTAGTTTACTTTGCAAGTGGTTCCATATCTGTGACATGGAATTAATCCATGTCAGAAATTCTTCCTTTTTCCAAAGAAGAGTCGAGTACACAACGTTGCACCAAACGGAACCCGCAATCCATATCCAATGCATTATAAAGTCCAGTAGTGGCATTGAAGCATGTTCCGTTGCCCTTGATGCTATTATCAAAGTTACAATCAAGTAACCAGAGTTGAAAAATGTATACAAAATCTGAAGATACCAAATCAAATGATGGAATGAGCATTTCTTTCGATGCTCAAGTGGCTGACACGAAGAGTTTACTTTGTATGGAATCGTGCTGGATGCAGAGCAAATGAGCAGTTGGAAATAAAATATACGAATGCTCACGTCGGATAAAAAGAGCTTACGCATTTTTGTGTTCCTGAAAAAGAGCATTCTTGAAATATGGTGAAATAAAATAGATTTTGTACAGAAGGAAGTTACGAAGTTTCCGGAAGGAGGTTATGGAACCACTTTTACCGAGGAAATGCGTCACCGGGTCATAATTGTGTTTAATTTATATCATTTATACGGTAATGGATACAGATCTTTGAATGACATACAACAGGTCTTGTACAATGTGTCATTCATTTTTGATGGATGAATCGTTGTCTTCATCAATCAACATTACATGAGGCAACGTTTACCTTAAATTGTCCTTTCACAATTTTATTATTACATCTTTTTAGCCGTGTGCGGTCAATGTCAAAAGGTTCTTTTCAAGTAGTATGTCCTAACAATGTACTCGAATTACGCAAACGGGGAGCAGTTTTTTGATAATTATCAACTTTCAAAGACGACATAGGTCTTGTGCTCAAACTGTCTCGAAAATGAGCGCACTGTCTTTATATGCTATAATCTCATATTTATGACTGATGAATTAAAAGATTGAATGCATTAAATGGGGCAGACTGATTTTAATCGTTCCTTTTATATTTCGATTTAACAACGATTCCGAAAAATTGCAACTCTGATAAGAACTCCCGTTTCTTATAAATATTCCTGTACATTGTACGCAATGTTCGAAAGCTTTCATTTGAGAATAAGAAGTTCGTCTGACAACTTAAAACGACCATGTTTCTGAATTTTCAACAGCAGCTACGTAAAATAATAAAAGTGCTTTTTAATTTGACCTTTCTTTCAATCAGACCAAAATCAACGTTATTTGGTAATGCGAGTAATGCCCCATATTTCAAAATCATTGTCGAAATTCTAGTGAACAAAGCTCGTACAAAACGGCAACTGCAATTTTCGTCATCGACATTGACAGATATCACAAAACAAGCCATGTACTACGTGCTCAAGGTTTTCTCCATCATTAAAATGATACCTTTCACAACCGAACGTGATTTGCAACATGGAATTTTGAAACTGAAACCTGCAACTTGTGGTTTGAATAAATACTGGATTTGCTACACGAGTCATTTGGGAGTTTATACGCTGTTGACAATTTACCGATTTCCGGATACGTGGCGTCTTGACGGGTTCTCCTCCTCGCTTTTGGTACATTGCGCCTATGCGTTCCTGAGCTCTTTCACAGTAGTGACATTGGGAATCCTTGTTTCGTATTCGGATGACATGGCGTATGTGTTCAATCAATTGGGTCACATTGATACATCATCGTCACCAGTACAAAACAGCTCAGATCCTCATTGGTGGGAGGCTTCCCTTTTCATATCGATGTTTTGGTCATGGATGCCTCTTTATGCTGGAAGTGTTTTCATGTTCACAATTTTGTTTGTAATGAACCCATCCAATAATCAGTACATTATTAATTTCCTTCCGATCGACATCCGGTTCAATCCCATCATATTGGGTTTATTCACACTGTATGAAGTGTACATTCTACTTGCATGCTCTTCGAATTGCATAGCAGGGCAACTCATACATTCAGCTTCGTTGTACACAGTGAGTACAAAAGTACGTCGACTCAGTGTCGCAATTTCAAGTACCCAAAGAGGTCAAAATCAAACGGGTCATTCGAACGATGAGAATTTCTTCAAAATCTTTAGATTTTTTCGCGAATTTCGACATTTGCACGTATTGCTAATACGACTCAACTTGTACAGCTCCAAAGTATTTCCAGCCTTGTTGCTCGTGATGATCACAATCAACATTGCCTTTTGGACTGCTGCTCTCAGACTCAAAAGTGGCCTTCCTCCTATGATGTATTTGCAAATCATTTTTATGGCTTTGCAATCTACGTTCTACATCATTTGCTTGTGTTATATCGTTGGCAAAGTTGTAGTCGTTACGACAAGGTTTCCTCGAGAAATTGAAAACACGTGTGTACTTTATGGATTCAATTCCAGTCAAATCAAGGTTATTAAGAAGACGATAAGAACTTTGCGTCCCATAGGATTTCAAGTCGGTTCATGGTTTCTCATCCGGACTTACACGAGTGCTGTGATTATGGAGACTATTTTGTCTTATACACTTTTATTTCTCAACTTTTAAGAATAGATTAATTATTATATGAGATTACTTTTCTTCAAAATGACTATTGGGAACCGCTTTCGATATCTCAAAATCTCAATCCAAATCTAATGCTAATGTCAAATGAAAATCTATAATTTCCAAGTTTTCCGGAAAATTCCAGTAGCGTGTTGCTTGTTGCCCTGTGTGTCATTTAGATAACCTTTGCGCAAAAAACCTTTCAGAGACAAGTAAATCGTGTCAAAACTCCGATGACGCTAGTCACAGGTTATACAAGTCACAAAAACAACATCATAAAATCGAACTCTGAAAAACTGTCGCATACTAAAATATTCAGAAAAAAAACCATGTCTTGATGTGCGTTGACGTGTTCTCAAGGTTTAAGTATTTATAAAAAGCGATTTTCTAGCTTGATTTCGTCTAAGATTCTCGGATAAGCTAGCATTTCTGAACTCTTATCTCCCCAAACAGTGAAACCCTTTGTGCTAAGCACAGGCTTCTATTCTGGGTGTGAGTTGATTTGGCTCAGAATCACTTTCTTATTTGCACACATCTGGCAAGTGATGAGAGCCAAAAGCAAAAAAAAAATGATCACAAGAGCAGCGGCTTCTTGAAGTGAAGACTGAATTAGAGGAAATTTAATTTGGACTTCGTCTCAGAATTCCTGTTGGAACATTTGTAAAAGTGTATTTGACTGGTAATTTTTTTCACATGGTGAAATTGAAAATGAAAGTTATTTCTATTGTCGCTTTCTTGGTGTTCTGGAATCTTATTACCTTTAGTAACGCCGTGTCCCATGACTTAAATTCTTGTGAAGTTCCCATCGGAGTTGGCCAACAGGGTAATTATTTTAGTAGGAATGTAGGTTACGAGTTACGAGTCTGTGTCTTTAAGCGCTGCTAGAATGTAACTTTGCAATTCCTTCAGATTGTGGAATCACAGAACCATGGAGGGATATTCTGGATCTTCGTTTGCAACTGCCATGGACTGCTGCAATTTTCCTGAGAGGAAGCAAAGATTCATCACAGTTGGTTTATCATACTTCTGCTGCGATTATTGGACCCACTACAGTCCTTACTGTATTTGCAGGGATACAAACCAAATTGCCACGAAAAATTCGTGGACGTCATACGACACAAACTCCGGAACTTGCCATTGTAGCTGGAGGACTCAAATCGGCTAATTTAAGTGAAACTGATGAACACGCTCAGTTTGCTGAGGTGAGGGTCATTCAATGACACGATGCTTATTTCAAAGGTCAAGATGTCCGCCCGGTGGCATTTTATGTCGTGTGTTTATAAACTCATTCAGGTAAGCTTCATAGAACCATTTCAAGGACCGGAGGAACATGACAAGGAATATCATTTTGTCATGGTTCATCTCAAAACCCCGTTTGACTTTGGAACTCCGTACATCAGGCCTATTTGTCTTCCTCCTCGCACTGAAGGAGTGACAAACGGTGCGGACAAGTATTTTCTTCAAGGAGGATTCTCTGGAAGGAAACACCGGCAAGAAGATTCCAATTCCACTATGTGGGACATTGATTTGAAAGCACAGAATGTCACGAGTGGAACGGGTTATGAATGTGTTAAAAATTTTGAGCATTTCTTTGAAAGGACGTTTCCTGCTGGAATGTTTTGTTCTAAACAGCCACAAGGTTTTTTCCTAATTCAGAAAATAATGAGAATCTTACGTTTCAATGGATGAATAAATAATGCAGTTTGGGATTGTTCATGACTTTGTAGGCGACATTTCCAGTGATTTTTCATGTTTGCTACACGGAAGCGCAATCGTTGTGCAAAAAGGATCCCGATGGTATCTGAACGGACTTACAGCATTGATTAGAGGAAGAAAAGGAGGATTTTGCAAACAGGACACCGTTTATTTTAACACAAGATTGTCCACAATGTTAGATTGGATTCATCGGAGTTTAAGGTGAATACGACTATCAAATCCTGGTTAATAATTAAACAAGGCTTAGTTTAGTTGTTTACTAGGTCTAATGAAAAAAAATGTTTTATCGATTACAGGTGCAGCCCATTCAGTTTCTCATGTTTGGATGGAACATGCCATCCTCTGGAAGACGTATGCAATTCTATGAAAAATTGCATTGACGGTTCAGATGAGTCGGAAGTCCTATGCGAGTCTAACAACCGTTGTTCCTGGCAGTTAAACATGCATCAATGCAATCTTGAAGGTCACTGTATCAGTGTCGACGATCTGTGTGATGGAAAACCCGATTGTGATGGGGGAACTGATGAAAGCCCGCAACTTTGTGACCGGGATGAAGCAATCAACAGAAACATGAGGCACACAAATCGTCAATCATCCCTAAAAATCCATTGCCCACCTTTATCTCAATCGGAGGGAACGGTCATCAAATACACATTTCCAGTTCAACAACGGGGTGCGACCATTTCGACGTTAACAGGAAACTGTTCCTGGATCCCGATTGGGACAGTGGCAACGGTCGGATGCAAAGATTTTTATAAACCAGAGTCCCAAGCTCAGAGCGAATCCCGCTGCAATGAGAATGGGAAATGGAACAATAACGATTTCGAGCGCATATCATGTCACCCCGATTGCGGAATGGTGAATCAAAAGTTTAGCGTGGTGAAACAAGGTTCAGTTGATTTGTACAAATTTTGGGTTCTCCCATGGCACGCGTTGATCTTTCAAAAGAACGGAATTGGCTTCAAATTCGTTTGTGGAGCGACTTTAATAGACACTCAATTTTTCATCAGTGCTGCAAATTGCTTTACTGCCCCTTTGGAAAATTTTAGACTTGTTCTCGGAGCAGTGTCCAAAAACTATACAGAGAATTTGAAAAACAAGGACACTCAAATTGTTAGCGTGAATGCGCTTTGGTGGCCGGATGGATATAATCGAACCACAAGTGAGAATCTTTTTAACATTGCAGTTGTCAGAAGTGTGGAACAGGTGACATGCGACTCTTCAATCCGTCCGGCTTGTTATCCACCAATCATTACAGATCCATTAGCTGTACGTCAAACTAAAACTATAACTCTCATGAATTATTATTTAATGTAGTTAAATTAATAATCTCCTAATCTTTGCATCCACCTGCAGATCAAAAGGTCCCAGGAAAAAGAAAAACTGCATGTTGCAGAATTCCCCATCGTCGCAGAAATCATGTGTCTGGATAGACAATCCTTCCCTAAATCTCATGGGATGTTTGAATGCGTCGGCATTGTTAACGGTAATTATAGTTATTTTACGTTTGAATTTACATTCTCCGATTTTGAGGAACGATTAAATTAATGATGTCTTTGATGTCACTGAGATCAATATTCCTCACTTTTTTTCAGACACAAAAATCTATCAGAAAGAATCAGGCGGTGGAATGTTTGGTTTAGCAAGGACCCGTTTTGGAACGAGATACGTTTTACAGGTATACACTAAATTAAATTGCTAATATCAAATTCTTGCTAAGATGCTGAAAGGATTAATAATTAATTTCAATTATTCAAATGAATGTTGTTTGTTTCAGGGAATTATGTCCCATTCAGGATCAGAGTTTTTAACCTATTTCACACCGATTGAAAAACACCGTTCTTGGATTACTAATATTTTAGGGAAAAAATAAAATTAAAGTTGTAATCTTTTACTGGTCGTAATGAGTCTAGTCGTGAATGAAATAAGAAATATAATTATAATATAGAATGATTTATGATCTCAGTCACTTTTAATAATTTTGAATAATATTGATTCAGTAATATTCCGTACTTTATGAATGTTTAATTTTACTTGTAAAAAATCGTTAAAATAAAACTACTAGGTCTGACTTATGGTGAAGTTGATTATCTATGACAATTTGACAATATGGACGCTTTTCTGTTCGTTTCATTTAGTGTTTGATTTTGATTCTAATTTTCTAACATAGAAAATGTAATATTATTGAAAAGTACTTCAAATAATATTGATTCATTGTTAGTAATGAGTTCTTGATTGTTAGTAATAAAGTGGGTAGTGGTCAGCTATTTAATTAATAACAAGTATTAGGTACATTGTTGTTGGACATCGTTGGTTGCAATCTTGCAATTGTCTTTGCGATGTGATTGTCCTCTTCTTACCTTGAAGTTGACAATGACCTTGTGACCCAGATTTCCATTTCATCCTCGAAAAGTGAAACTGACAATTTTTTTCAAGATTTCGATTGATGACCTGCAGCCCCAACGAAAACCAAACTCAATTGCTGTCGACACGTTCAGGCGTTACCAACAAAGACTTGTTAAGTAGTTGCGGTGTCTGTTTGACTGACCTTATCGAGTGAAAATGAAACTGATTTTCGTTCTCTCAGTCGTGTTCGTAATAAAGTCGTGTTCTGGTCTCAGTCCAACAAGTAAAGTCTTTACTCTCATCCTTAATTACGTGTCATCCATTTGGCATTAATTTCCTCAAGGTTATGTGTTCTTCGTTTTTTTTACATTCGTGTTGTAGGACTTGACAAGTTGCCATCCGTTGGGTCACTCGTGGCCATTGGCGTTGTAGGAAACAAAGTTTATTATACTGACGAGAAAATTGGAGTAAATTGATACAAATAATTCATAAATCCACGTTTCATATCAACTTTAACCAGTTGCCAGTAATTGTTATTTCAAATTACATTATTGTCTATTGTGTTCAGGTTGTAAGTTGGTCACGTTCATTAGAGATGTGCCACGAGAATGGAATGAGTCCGATTACGTTCGCGTCAGCTCTGGAGCAAAAAGTTATTGAGGCCTATGCAGAATCTCTCTACAACTGTAAACATAATTACAATTAGTAATATACAATTTTTCTGATTGATTGGTGATTGATTAATGGAATTAAATAACACAGTTGAACATTTCTGGTTGGGAGCGACTGACATGCTCGACGAAGGGAATTGGTATTGGGTGGCCACGGGAAGTCCAGTGTCCTACCGAAACTTGACGTTTGTCAACTGGGCCCGGAATGAACCAATCCAAAGTCGACTTCAAAATTGTGCTTTTGTCGATTTTCGAAAAATGGTTAGCGACTACGGACAATGGAAATCCAATATCTGTTCGGATGGACACCATCGACCTTTGTGCGAAGTGAATTTAATGAGACTGTCTCAATTAGCTAAAGAAATCAATGGGGATTACAAATTTAGGGCCAGCCGTCCTCCAACACCGGACGTATGATGTAAGCGGCTAAGTATTAATTAATTAAGTTATTTTTAACTTTAGCAATGAAAGTGTTCCTTGTTTGTAAGATTTTATTTCTTTGTACCAGTTTGATTGATCGTTTTACCGTAACTTATTAAAAATTCATCCCTCCCCTACGACATAAAATACGACACGATTTTTTTTATTTCTTTCTGTGGGACCAAGCCGTTTTATCCGTATTTTCGTTCCTTCACCATTTCCATCCTTCGAAACCCGTTACGTCGTTTACAGATAATGAAAAAGTCATTACAGTTATCCTAATTACATTACTATGTAATATGGTCTTCGAAGCTAGAAGCGTTACAGTTTACAAGGTTCATTGATTATTTTTTTGGATGGGATATTTATGAAATTGTCATTATTAAAGCAAATCACGAGGACGTTCCGGAAGTTGTAGTGCACGTGCTGATTGTGTCACCATTCCCGATAGATTCACAAGAGAAGGATTTGTTCACAGCGGGATTGACGACGGTGATTGTAATTTCAACAGGTAATCTCGCATGTTTCCTCAAGTAATCTTTAAAGTCGTCATGATCCGTGTCGGGGAAGCAAGGTGGATTTTCCAATCCCGCAAATTCAAGGATGGATTTCCACTCGTTGGGACAGTCAACAAATATTAAGAGTTTCCCATTCTTTTTCATTCCTTTGACAAGGCACACGAGCGTGTTGGCAGCTGTGTAGTCATAATTTGCCCATTTGGCAAACGAGACCACGAACACTTGACAAGTCTTGTGCTTCAGTGATACTTTTTGAACTGTTGTCGACGCGTGATCCACAGATGGGAAATTCAGACCGGATTCAGGTCTGAGGAGCAAATAGCGAACTCCGGAAGTGTCATCGATCATGAAATTGCATGGCATCTCAGGACGCAAAGATCTTATTAACAGAGCCGCAATGCTCACTCCAACTCCGATCATGATGCCGTATTCCATACCAAGGAAAAGTGCGCAGATGAATGTAATGATGCAGGCAATGCAATCCACCCCTGTAATAAGGAAATTAATCATATCATTATCAAAAGATATCAAATCATGATGAGTTTTTTTTGAAACTCAGAAAATTATCAATACCAAAAAATTATTGCAATTTTGCAACATCAAACATCATCACAAAAGCATAACAAAATCCATCAAATCTCTTTGTTTGTTCAATCTCCTTTGAATCAAAATACGTGTTAAGGTCACGATGAAAAGCCTTAGCCAATGTTTCATCGAGAATTCGAGGAGCATTAGCATTAAAAAAAATGTTTGCATTCCTCACTCCAAAACCTGAACGAATGTACGAATGTACTTAATGCTACGCTTCTTATGCTCTTTTGCACACTTTTTTTGTTGTTGGCACAATGACTTTGTGTATTCAGTAGTCAGTACAGACTACAGACGGACGACTTTTTTGTACTTGTAACTTGTAAGTTGATTGATCATATATTGGTATTTTGTATGCGGTGAACACTTCTTTGTCTCGATGATTCAGCCTCATCAATAATCATTGAGACGCCCGAAGCATATTGAGCACTTTTGGTCGTCTGAGTTTGAGTTGCTCCTTAGACATGATCTCAATGATCTGTAACGGGACTTTGTGTAAATGGGAATGTATATGCAAATGTGATGTGGAGATGAGGACCACCGTTCGTTCATTTCATTGTTGTTTACATTTTCCTTTGTTTGCCAATAAACAACAGTGGAACAGCAGACAAGCCACGTGCTGTTCAGCAAGCTTCGCAAGTTACCACTTTGTAAACAAATTATGAAGAATTAGTATACGAGAAAGGGGAAAGGGCACAAGAAATTACTCACTTGAAATCTTCCACATGGGGACGAGTAATTCGTATTCAATCATAAACATCACAGCTGCAATGATCACAGCTGCCAAAGAAGCTTTTGGAATCCAGTAAAATGAAGGCGTAAGGAATCCCAAAGACAAGATCACCAAAACACCTTTAAAATTACAAGTTTCAAAGCAAAATGACCAATTAATGGACTAGTATTAATTTTTAAGCGATCACTTTCAACTCCGCATTACTAATTAAAGGTTTACCTGTAAACAACCCTCCCAATGGACTTCTCACACCACTAGCTTCGTTAACAGCCGATCGTGAAAAACTAGCTGAAGTAGGGATGCAAGAGAAGAATCCACCAACAATGTTTGTAATTCCAAGAGCGTACATTTCTTGAGTTGCATCTACTTTTTGTCCAGAACCGAATGCTTTTGATATGGCCACATTTTGAAGTATAGAAATGAGAGCAATGATTAAAGGACCAGTTCCAATCACAGACCAAGATTCCCAAACTGTCAGATACTCTTGCTCGTCTCCGTTCGTCCCATTTCTGTATTTTACCGGAAGTTCAAAAGGTGGGGGAGCAACTGGAGGAAACCCGCCGCGAACGTTACCAACCAGTTTGAATGGAGGATCTGTCCAGCAGTAGGCAATGAAAGACGTTGTAATCACAATAATCACGTTGCGCGATAAGGAAATGAGCCAAAGTGTCGTCTTCACTATTTTATTCGTAGGTTTGGCATCTTTAAGTTTCTGGGAAGTCAGAAAAAAACATTTTACGCACCTTACATTATAGATTAAGTTAATTAGTAAAGTAGTTGATTATTCGGAATTCATTAGGAAAAACGCACTCGAAGGAGCATCAAGGCTATGAATGCAGTAATGCCCATAACGGCATCTCCAGCATGGATGGTTGTGAAATCCCGAATGATTGCTTCCCAGTATCCAACGAATCCGGATCCTTTCGGTCCCGAAATGCCCAAGAAACTTTTCACTTGTGATGAAATAATGGTCATTGCGGCTCCCGCCGTAAATCCGACTGTCACAGGCTCAGAAATGAAGCTAACAACCCAGCCTGAGTACAAGTATAAAATTTCCATGTGATTAGTGCCTTATGCTAATCTTATGAAATCTGAGAAACTGATATGCACGATAAGATCGATACACGTTGATTGTGGACCGGAAGGAACTGATGAGCTACAATTTCGTTTTCATCGAGGTCAAAAATTAACTCACCTAATTGTAAGATAGCCATAAGGAGCTCAAAGATTCCGGAATAGAAGCCCGTGAGAATGGCACAAGTGGCATAGTCGGACCCACACGTTTGAAAGGTGAGAAGACCCATAACGGCCGTGGGTCCGATTGTCGCTTGTCGACATGACCCAAGGAGGGCATAAATCAGAACACCAATGTACGATGAATACAAGCCGTACTGAAGGGAAATAAACGATCGAGTCCATTTCGTGGGTTAATTTACTAATTACACTTGATGGTGTGTTCATTTGCATATTTCATTATATTACGCTACATGCATTGCATCTTATGCATCGCACCTCAAATCTAGTGCAGGTAGGTACAATTAAGACTGATAGCCAACACAGCATTTAAGATAAGCAAAAATTTGTTTAAAGGGTCTCTCTCATTAAAGATACCTCAGGGCTAAGTCCAGCTATGGCAG
The DNA here is from genome assembly GCA_019776145.1 of Harlomillsia oculata. NCBI lineage: Eukaryota > Metazoa > Arthropoda > Collembola > Entomobryomorpha > Oncopoduridae > Harlomillsia > Harlomillsia oculata. The sequence continues at coordinate 13,069 of JABASF010001711.1, forward strand.
CGTATGCCATGGACTGTGGAACGACTGTAAGTCCCACGGTCACTCCAGCAATCAGATCTGCGATGAAATCTTGTTTCTTGTACGTCCGTATCCATTTTGTGATCGGTATTCTTTTACGTATCAATTTCCCCGCACGTTGTTTGCAAGTACGCTTCTCCTTGTCTGAAAAAATATGTAGGACAAAAATGTCAACAAACCCAAAACAATACTTATCATAACACATTTAAAAAACGTGCAGACTTTCTTGCAAAAAAAAATATATTATCCTCATTCGTGCGAATGCATGCTTTTATGAAACTGTAACGGTGTGGTGTCCCAAGTCCCGATGGCTTTAACACAAAAACATGAATATATTTCATAGAAAGCACATTTTTGTGGTAAAATAAAACTTTTTTGCAAAGCTGTCCATTCTGGTTTACAATAACACTTTACACTGTAGTGAATTGATGTCAAAAAAAACCGTAGTGGCATTAAAAATGCATTATGCATGACACATTTTATTTCTTGGACTACCATAACCTTAAAAACAGGTTCCAAAAACCTGCTGTTTTCATTTCAGCCGAAAATTCAGCATTAGAAACGAAATAATGCAAAAAAATGTCAGGAAAAATTACCTTCCATTGCCCCGTGATCGGGTTTCCATTTCGCCCCAGAAGCAGAGTCGGACTTGAGCACAGAGCCGTTCATGACTCCAGCAGATTCGCACTAATCTCAAGGGAGGATGATACACACGCACAAACCCCAAATCTGAAAATGAGTGAGTCCAAATGACGAATCTCCTATTAATTTTACTAGGAAAGTGTTAGTATATCCGACTAAACGGGATAAATGCCTTGAGAGCTTGAGCTCTTTTCTTCCTGAGACAGACACACGTCAAGTTTTAGAGGATGATGGCTCAGCCGCAATGTAACATAAACATACCTTTGCTTCCTGATGCGCAACAAGGAGCAACGTCAAATCAAATGGATTATAGTAACAATGGTAAAAATAACTGAGTTAATCTCTCTGGACTGATTTCCGATTTCCGGAATCTATTGTTCTGATGTCGAGCGAAAATGTAATGTGAAACGCGCGTGTGTCGGAGGAACAGAGATAAAAAAGGCGTGCGTACTTACTATAATCAACCTTAACCTTAACACGTTATTGGGGTAATGTGACACACGACAAGGAGCACGCAATGAGGATAATACAGAACGATAAAGGGAAATTATGATTAAAGTGCAATTTTCCACGGAAGTTATAATATACACTTTAGTAAAAGTAGGAGTGTGCACTAATTTTGTATTAGTGCGTTCAACGTTCAGCTTCACAGCAAACAAGATCGTGTCGTCCGAACTCTTTTGTGACTTTGAGGTCGTCAGGCCTTGGTCCACTACACTAAATACCCTCCTCAGATGGTCAACTCACAAAAAACAGCAAACTGATCTATTGTGGTTTGAATGGCGAATATGTGTGCGTTTTGTTGTGATGTTGTTGCCTCCTCACCTTACGCTTACCTCCCATCCGAAAGCTATACACACATTTTTCGTCTCTCATCTTATCTCCATTTTACTCCATTTGTTTTCATGATGATGATGAGGTTTTACAGCTGTGTCCACATTCTAAGTGCACATGTTGAATACATTTTCCAGTCCGGGCTATAATGGCTACTACTGACGACTGACGACTCACTGTTTTGGAACAGTTTCATTGACATTGTTCTCCAAGTCCACACTGCCCTCATTCCTTTCCCTTTGTTTGCGTAGGTTAAATTGATAGCTGATACGGAAATCTCATGAGCTGGCTTCTGGTTTGGTTTCGCTACTGACATTAACATTACCATTTGCTGTTTAGCACATCTCCGAACATTCCAGAATGCAGTTGTAGCATGATGGAAAAAAACGTGCTGAATTGTGCTGATGTCAAGACTTTGTACATCGAACTCAAACAGGTCAAATTCCAAGTTTTTGAAAGCATCATCAAAATTTTGAGGTTAAAAAATGACACTAGCTATATATACAAGTACTAAGTAGTGCTTAGCACAAATGATCTCTAGAGCATAAAAGAATCCAGCTCCTGAGTTTTGGTTCATCGTATTATGCAAGATTTGTTTGTGTTTGTTTTGCCCCAAAGGAAAAGTCAAGGTCTGCTCTCTTTGGCAAAGTGTTTAGTGTTAGGAAATCAAATTATAATTACTATTCACTAATCACAATCACACACAAAGCCTTGATGCCCTTACCTGTATTAATTACGACTACTTTGCTCTTGACTCTCCTACTCGCATGCAATGTTGATGTAGAGTTGACAAGCAATCTCTCACGTTTTTCGTCTGCAAGAATGTCCAAAAGGTGGTCTGTTGAATGATCTTCAAATTAAAGGTTCTTCTAAAGCAGCGTTTGAGCAGGGCAGTTCAGAGTCAAGTGTGTGTAAATGAATAAATAATCTGTGCACGCAACAAACTGATGCAAAACACATGAAACAAAGAAAAAAAAGCAAACAAGTTATATGGTAAACAAACAAGTCTCGCCGGTTATTTGGCGATTTTAAAGACCATTGTCAATTATCGTATATATAAAAAACAACAACGTGATCAACGTTGTCTTTTGCGGAACGAGCGCAACGGAGTATACATAAAAAACATTGTCACTCGTTAACTCGTTACCTCGCGTCTCTTCTTGAAGCTCTTCACCTTGTCACGGTGTGTCTGATTATCGTCGTCGTCACTGGGAATGGAATGTGTCACTATATCCAACGAAAACAACGGCTTGATCAATCGTGTCCTGTCGAAGAGGAGAGGAAAGGAAGACTGAATACTTGATTTCTGACGATTGACGATGTACATTTTCTCTAAATGCATCTCTTCTTCCAACTCTTGTCACTCTTTCGCTTCCACATTATGCGCACACGAGCGCTTTGCAATAATGGCATAATCGTTCGCATGTCATCATCAAAGCCATCATTGTCAAACTTTAAATCTCCACTTCGCTTCTATTAATACATTTTCCACACTGCCACAAACTAGTAAAATCTAATAGTGGACACTGCGTTATATAACTGTCACGCTTTTCATCTGAAGGTTGATGTCGGAGCGGTCTTTAATTAGAATAAGGAAATCATCCCCGACAAATCTTCTCTTTCACATTTAAGGAATACAGCATTACTACTCATTTCGACAATGGCATCGTCGTTCGCATGTCATCATCGTATAACCATCAGCACATACTCAATATGCATTGTAAATGTCCGTGTTTTGCGTTACGTCTTTCTTTCCCATCTTGCAAATTGCCTTTCTCGTTGTCGTCGTCTTCTCTTTCATCTTTCAAATAAACAAGAAGCAATCAAATATGCAGAAATCGCGTCTGTCAGAAGTGTGGCCGTGGCAAGTGCCGCATGGCATGGCACTCATCAAAACACGCACAAACAAGCTCTTTTTACACCTGAATCTTCGCTGCAAAGTACACCTGAGCTTTGGTAATTTGGTACCTTTTAGTACTTACATGTTTACTTGCTTACACAATAACGTCATTCGTCAACACAGTACCAATAAATTTACCCAACAACAGCAGCAGAAACAACTTGTGTGTCTGTGCAGTTTGCATTATCCTACAGTACAAAAATGTATAATTTATAATGTGAAATGTGAAGAGATGTCATTCATTTCTTTTGTCAATGATTTTTTTTTCAACGAACAGCTTATTATACAGCTTCGCATTACAGATTTACAGATTACACGCTGTGTGAGAGCTCTCTCAAAATGATATTCACTTTCGCTTTTATTGCTTTATTGTTCATCTTTTTGTTCGCTCGTCAATCACTTGCACTTTTTTTTGTTCTGTGAAAGACAATTAAGGTGTTGTTGGTAAATATTGATATCGTATATCAGATGTCATTTTTGTGTGAGGTTGCTTATGTCTGATATCTCTCTGGATGCCACACAATACCATAATCGCAAATCAATAAAGTAACAATAGAGAGTTAAAAACAACTCGTTACCGTTCACGTTGCATGCATGCTCACATGCACAATTGTAAAGATAATCTAGTAAGCTAATGAAAGGTAAACTTACCAAATATCCGAATGATTAGGAGGAAAAATGGTAGTAATTCTGGAAACTGCAAAAAGTGCTTTGAGCGAAACGGATGTCTGGTTGACATTTGATGAACTGCGGTCAAATTGTTGTTGTAACGTAATACGTTTGTTTTCGTTTCGACATTCGGTAGTTACTGCATTCTACATTGTAACATGTAATTGCGCGCACCTTGTGCTATGAGCACATGAGCAGATTGTTGACTACTCTCATCTCACAACACGCCTAAAAGTCACTAAAGTGTCACCTTTTTTGTTCTCCGGTGTGTTGTTATTCACACCCCAAAAAGTTATTAAAGGACAAATAACGACGACGACGCATTGCTCATTGCTTTCGTAGTGCCCACTCACAATAATGCAGAAAACTGGTCAATTCTTTCGGAAAAGTACTCTGGTATTGCTTTTCAACCGGCCTTGAAGGAAACGATCCACATGCAATATCAATTTTATTATGACCTGAAATAATTCATTTTTTGTGTGGAACGCATTTCATGTTTTTCCCGACTACTAATGCACGTTTTGGTTTGTTGTTGAAGCGTGGCCATCCTCGCACATAATTAAAAAGGGGCAGTAGAATAGTAGAATAGATGAATTTTTATTTTTTCCTGAATAGGAAAAGGTTTTGGGTAACCTTTACAATTTCAAGTTTCATGAACTCTCATTTCAACTGCGAATGCATGAGACTTGGGAATGAGAGGTCCTTTTGTCCATCCATTCGATTGTACTCATTTTTATTGAGTGTGTGTGTAATGGCTTTTGTGCTCACACAAAGCAATGATGTCATTTCCTGTAGTGCTGTCCTGTGCTTTTGCCACTCACGCTCTGTAGAATTTTATCAAATTGGATCATTTCCGTCCAAATTCCATATGGTTGGTGGTCATTGTCATCAAATTGTCGTTTTCGTTCCACTGACTGATATGACATGATAAAAAAGTGATTTTTACTACTTTTGAAATAATTTAATCAAAATAAATATATTGGTGTTCATGATTTATTCATATTCCAAAATTAGGTAGAACATTGCCGAACGGAATACAGCGATCTAATATAATAATAAAACAAATTACATTTTATGCCCAACGACTAAAAACCATGAAATGGAGTCTTAATGAATTGATTAATTGAGTCCTTGAAATGATATCATGAGACGTAGCACGTAACGCAGTGGAGGTCGTTAGGACATTAACTCTGAAGGAGGCACTTGAAATGAAATCCTTAAAACTATATAAACGATTAATAAAAAAAAGCGTGAAGTCAAGTTTCATAATCTTATCTTTTGTGTGAGGTTGTTGTTGAGAATAAGAGAAATTAAAGGAAACATTTTTGATTTGAGCTAATAAAACAAATGCCGTCGTGAGCAATTTTTGATGACGATGGTGATTTGATTGTTTTCTGCTATTGTGTAAGGTGATACGTCTTTTGAAGTCAGGTTAGGTATCGAATGATCATTATTGTAATGTAATTTAGGCATGATGAAATGAAAGCCCGCACAGCATGCAATTTAATATCATATTTTTAGCGAAAATGACATGATCACCCCAAACAATAAAAACAACGTAAGAAAAGGGTGACCTTGAATGGAAAAGTACGCAAATGTGGAACGTAACAAATAGAAACGTAATTTTTTTTTGGCAAAAACCAAGGATTTGCACATAAGAATCGTGCCGACATTAATTCCAGACGCGGAGCTTATAGCAACTCGCATTTTCAGTTTGGAATTTATTTACGATCATTTTTTCTACGCCATAAAAAATGAAATGAAGTAGGATGTAGGACACAAAGTGCATAGAAAATTGTATCGAAAGATTACCAAAATAGATTTTTATAAATTCACTCAATGTATTGTCAAATCCAGCGTTTAACGTTTTTAATGACGACGCAAAGATTAACATTGACGTGAGGATGAAAGGTGGATTACATGTATCAAAATAAGGTACAATTCCAAAGGTGTGCGTGAGACAGAATGAAACCTTTGTTGATTATCTTCTCCAAATCGCGTCATATCTGGCAGACACAACAGGCAGGTCATTGAAACAAACAGGACAATTGATGAGGATGAACACTGGGAACTGGAATGCACTGGAGATTTCCAGTTGCAATCAAAATGAACTACGCACCGACAATTAGGCTAACAAATATAAATATAGCACAGGAGAAGGTCTTTCTTTATCGTCATCAGTCATCGGCTCTTGTGATGAATACAATCTTATGTAATTACATAACATAATAAAAGTGTACCACTTTTATTGTCCGGGAAAAAATTCTGCGTGATGTGTCAAAAAAATGTCATGAATCCTCAAACTTGAGAGTGCTTCGTGAGAAAGTGTTTCATCTTTCATGTCTATGTACGACTTATACCTGCTGTTGTTATTCCTCATATCTCTAACATGACCATAATGATAAGAGTCTCTTAACCTTGAACTTTCCTACGTCATTTTTTACTAATAGCTTAACATTTATCGTTGCAATTACATGATTGATATGGAAAATGAAAGCTGGAAACAAGCCCGTACCGTGAAAATTGGGGCCTCTAGCATGAACAAAATTTTGGGCCCTCCTATGCTGTCACTGTTTTACTTTCTGAATTTTTTTTACTTACCTAATTTCCGAATCCGTCATCTCAAAGTCACAATGTAAATAGTGCTAATGCT
>JABASF010001712.1:0-19769 GCA_019776145.1 Harlomillsia oculata
AGACAAACATTTTTTGAAAATACAGAAAATCCAAAAAAAATACACAAAACCCCCAAAAAAATAAAAAAAAATCCTTCTAGGTATGTAATGTAATATCAAAAATACAAAAAAATACACAAAACCCCCCAAAAAATAAAAAAAAATCCTTCTAGGTATGTAATGTAATATCAAAAATACAAAAAAAATGAGTACGGTGTCGGTTGTTGGTGTTAGAATTTAGATTGAAAATTGGTACTATAATTGAATTTGACAATCAATCTTGTTGTATGTTTAAGATTTTTCATGTGGTGGACATAGTTAATAGTTGAGACAAAAAGTCCAATTTTGACTAGGTTTAAGGTGTAGGTTAGTTAATATGCTCCATTTCACAAATTTTCAAAAAATGTTTGTCTTTAGATTGATAAGATATAATTACAAAAACTCTGCTCACTTCATGTTCCATCGTTCCATGGGGTGAAGTGACAATCACAATCGACAATCAAAGGAATGTTCCAAAGAACATTTCACACTGTTCAACATCTTGAATAATCTTTGTCCATGTTTTATTCAGAGTTAATTAAAGTAATAACTAATAACTGATAATTGAATAATATTAATTATTGATAGCGATTGGAGAGTTTATAGATTATAAGTTAAGAAAAGTAAACGAAACTTGGAACTTTGGTTCAAAATTATACAATATAATCACATTCATTCATTCACTATTGGCTTTGTTTTGAAGGAAATTACTTTTACATTTTGAAAATTGTAACATGGTTTAAAATTATAGTCTTTTCAAACACTGTTTCAGCGTAAGCGTTTACACGAAAATGTAAAAAAAAATATAAAAAAAGGAGGTGAGAAAAACAAATAAAAAGCCCCAAAAAAACCAAAAATGCGTGTAGTTGTTGTGTCACATAGTCTGATTTTTATTTGGAATTAGGGTCAATTGGCATTACATGTATGAGGATTATGTGAATATTGAAATGATGGGGAGATATCTAGGGAAATAAGGGGCAATAGCCGGGTTCGGGAGTTATTGAGAAGGGAGAATCAAGAATTGCAAGAATAGGATAATATGTTGATGTTGACATTAATTTAGAACTTGGAAAAAAGGAAGAAGAATGTCAATTTGAAGTGTAATGATGGGGATGGGTTCCTTGAACAAGTGTTGGGAGCATGTTGCAAAGGGAACATTTTTGTTGATGGCAATTCCAAGGATCAAAGGGATGCCTTGGACTATGTGACCATGGTGGATATACAGAAGCAGGGAGACAGGGAGAGGGACGGACATAAGAGTCGATAAGAGACAACGAGACAAGACAGGGACAACACGACCATTTGAACAGACTAGTGAGATATATTTTAAGTGGTTCTCTTCCTTAATATGTCTCCTAATAAAATCTATGGCGACATTATTTGCATATTTCTCCTTTGTTTGTTGGGAATTTGGAAAATGCACTGGAGACCGAGACATGAACAGTCGACGAGTCTAGTCCTCTCATCTTTCCCGATACTCTATCCAAAACTTTAGGACAGGATCACTCCACTTGACAATGGACAAAGGATGTCATCGGATTATGGTTTTTTCGGATTTTGTAGCACACGTCCAGCCAAAATGTAGTCAACTTTGGAGAGAATCTGAATTTCAAAGAAACATCATCAAATCATCATTCTCCCGTTTGAAAAACATAAAAGAGGATGGGAAGGCTACAAAAAAAAGTAGGTGATGGACGGACGGTTCCTTGGGTGTTGTAAAGTTGTAATGTTGAAAAGAGTGAAAAGAGATAACGTAACTGTTATATAATCAGTGGAAGAAAGTAACAGAATGGAATAGAATGGAATGGAAAAGAGTCTGGAGAGTCTGGAGAGTGAGTGGAAGGGGATTATTGTGTTTGGTGCTCCTTCCAGTGCTGGCTCGTTGTGTGTGCATTTTCACAATTTGCTGCCTGGTTGAAGAGCCAATAATGTCATGAACCGCTTAGGTAGGTGAATTTATTAGGGTCGACTTTTCTCCAGGACCGCTTTTGACACGAGCGCATGGGAAACTGCGCACAAAGGCAAAACGGATTAATTGAAATGCTTCACATTCCTCTCGCGTCGATGCAACAGCCAGCATCCTTTCCCATCTTCCCATCTTCCCTCTTTTCTCTCCTCTCCCATCCCATCCTTCCATTCCTACTACTATACACCGAAATTCGGGGACTATGCTACAATGCTCCTAGGATTCTTCGGCATTGTCGTCCTCCTTCTCCTTCTCCTCATCATCCTCTTTATCATTCCTTTTCAAACTTAGTCCTTCTATGGATGCTGCTCTAGAATCCAGAATGCTATAGTGTCAAGTGCACTATCTCGCTTCCTTCACCAAATATAAAATGTCAACCCAACTTACCCGCAATCCCAAATGGTGTGTTTTCCTCCCGCAACTGACCCAAACGGATTCGTACTACACACAATCTTACTATAAACCTAATAATGTCACTGGTTTTTTTTGTGCTCTTCTCTTTACTTTCCTCAGACTCCAGTCCTCTTGTTCCTGTTCCAGCGTATCCCGCCTGTGGAGTATATAGTGGATTGTGACGTGGACATTAAAGGATCTTTGTGTGAGGACTGAGGACATGACGACAGGCACACAAAACCCTGCTCTCCCATTTCCCTTCTATCTCAAAAGACGATCGGATGCTTTAAAAGGCCTCCACGGTCACGCAGTCCCGAATTGCTACGTCTTCATTTTCTCATGTTTTCCTTTACTAAAAAAAAGTCTATGACGACTGGGAATCGTATTACAGCACAAAAATGTGAACAACTACACAATTAGAGGTGGAGTGGAGTTTGTCTCATCTTTTTGCGACGAGTGAGTCGCCGTCACCACTCAACTCACTCAACTCAATTTTCTCCTCTCCATCAAGTCCATCCTCCAACCTTTTCATCAACTTGAAAGAGAAACAAAAACACTCAACTTATATTGTCCAGTCCACATTTCCAGTCTCATGTCCAGTGTCCAATCCACTACTGCCTTTTTTGACTCTTTTCATGTTTGAATTTGGAGTGTGGCATGTCGGGTTGGCTTGACCTTAATGATTGACATTTATAAAAGGAGACGGGTTTTGGTGTAGGTTTTTGTATGAAGACAAAGGAATGGGAATGGGAATGACATGCATTGGAACAAGCAATTGAAGGGATTAATTAAGGGAAAGGGGAAGGGAAAAGAGTTCTATGGAGATAGAAATTAACCTAAAGAGTTTTATTGAGTTGGCGAAGAGTTCAAATTAGATTTGGCCAAAAGAAGATAAATCTTGTGAGGAAAGTGAAAAGGAGAGTTTGGAGGAGAGCCTTGGGTTTTGCGTTCATTCCTTGGTTGACGATCATTGGAAGAGATACAAACTATAAGAATGGAAGAAGGAGCCGACGGAGGAGATGATCACACCAGAACAAGGATGAGAGAGCAAGAGGAACAGAACAAGAAAAGGGTTTTGTTTCCTCTCGTCATGATCATGATGATGATCATTCTGGAGATTCTGGAGCTTCTGGAACACTGGATCCTGGATGAGAGGATGAACAGGAATCGCACGGACGACGTTCCATTCTCCTCACGCTTTTGTTCTTTTCCCGCTCACTCCAGCCTCATTAACCAACTTGGTCCATTAGCCATTTGTAATTAACTCTTTTGACGTAATTTTCATTTAGTTCCTTTCCTTTCCTCCTTTTCTCCTCGTGTTTTCCCTTTTCCTCTCTTTCCTCCCCAAAAACTCAGCGCATAGTTTTCCACACAAACTCAAAACCAAAAAAGCTTGTCTCAAACATTTTCACAAGGTGTCGACATTTTGCAAATTCCTGAGGCTTTCCCCTTTACTCCTTTCCTTCATTATTATCTTGGAGCAAAACTTGGCTTTCATCTACTTTCAAACATCCTTTATTCTTCATTCCAAATTTTTGAGAGGAAACCAAACCTCCAAAGTTGCTTCTCATCAAAAATAGTAAAATAGGCCTCATCAACTCAAAATCCGCAAAAGTGCGGTTCCAATAATGAAACAATGGATAAAACACGTCAAAAATTCAGAGTTCACCAACATGAGAATAAATTGCTAGTATTATATTGTATATCAATTGTATATGTCTGGAGTTGGCCAGTTCCGGGTTTCCAGGTCCTTTTGTCCTTGGAATTTTGCGATAGTTCAAGCGCCAGGGACTTTTGTCTACGTGACTTGGGTCGCATCACGCTTTCCACACAACCAGGAAGTGATAACGAACACACAACAACACATTTTATTACCTTTTCATGTCCCAGTGGAAAATTTCTTCATTTGAGTAGTGGCCCGACATGGAGTTTGAAGTATTTTTCAATTAAAAGCTTTGACAAAAACATTTTGCCACCCGCACTTTTGTCCTGTTGACGTTTTGTGTTATGAGCTGGGGAAGTGGACATGGCACGTGGACAAATTAAGAACAAAAGATGCGGATGTTTGATGCTCCGTGTTCATTGTCAATGAAGTATTCGCATTCATAGGATTATGTGAATGTGAGTGAGGAGGACCCTTTTCAACAACAAACAAGGGCACACATCGGCAATCATGGGTGGGGGACCATCAAAAATGTGCCTTAAACAAAACACATTGCTAAAACTATTAGATTGTGGAAAGGGTGCGGTGTGGCGTGGCGTGGCGTGTGGGGTACAATGAGAATTGTTGTGTAAGCCAGGAACCAGTCCTCCAGCCGTCCAGCCTCCAGTTCTCCTCCTCCAGTTCAAAATCCAAAATGCTGTAGGGGAAAAAATCCCATTTTTCATGTGAATGTAATATCAAGTTTGTTCTGCTTGCTAATATGTCGACACTTATTAAGAGCTTATTACAAGGGAACGCAATTACTGCATTCTTTTTCGCATTCTTGTGGCTTTGAATGAGACGACCCGGGAATAGGACGACGGTCCTCAGACGACTCAAATAAAAAATGATGATGAGAGCTCCGGCTTTTCCCAAAGAGGAAAGAACCCTTAACCGCTTTTCTTTCCTTTTCTTTTCTTTTCTTTTCTTTCACTCACTATATCACTTTATAGTTTGCTATATAAGCTACTATGGGATGATATGACTGGTATGACCCGCTTGGTTGAGATCGTCCCCGTCACAATTCCAAAATGTCATAATCTCATAATGTTGAGTTGGGAAAGTTGAGTGGATGAGATGATCATTTTGTTCATCCTTTTTTATACTGACTTGTCCTTTATTAGATTTGTGAAAAGACTAACTTTTCCTCTTCTCTCTCATGTGGAGCATTGAGCTCGTCTTTTTTATTTCCCGAGTCCTACTCTCCTACTATATGTACTTTAGTCAACTTTTTCGGTGGTTCATATTAATCCGGTCTATATAGTTATTACTATGATCTAGTACAATATAGTGGAATGGAGAAAAGCGAGCCGCGGTTCGGTTCCTTGCTGGTGGTTCTTGGTCCTACTTTGTATAGTCGGAGAAAGTAGAGAGAGCCGCTTCTTTCCCGCCCCGTTGTTCCCGTCTCATCTGCTCCTGTGAGTGCCGCCACATTTTTTATTTGATGATGAGCCTGGGTTCTCAAAATCTGTCGTTTTCTTCCTTCTTTTGATTCATAGCGCTAAGGAATGTTGAGGAACAATAGGCTTTTTCCTCATGAAATGAGATTGGGCTTCTCTCTCAAGAAAAATTGTACTTCATACTCCCACTCCTACCATGGATTAAAGTCAGACAAGTGGAGGATTAGTTGAGCAGTTGAGCCAGACAAGAAGTAGATGTGCTCCAAGGAATTCCTTCTTCGCCACACATTACATTATTATACTTTTTCCCTCAGATAAAATTCTTTTTGTCGTATAGTATTCCATAGAGACGACTCCTGAGGACGGACGACTCCACTTTTTCACAACATCATCCCTTTTTTCTTCCGTCTCCATCTTCCTTGGCTCACTCAATCTTACAGAGACATTATGAGATACCCCAACCAACATCAAATCTTCTTCTTTTTTCACTTCCTCGCACTCGCACTCTTGTTATTTTTCATTCTTTTGAGTATAAACCACAAGGAAAGCTCATTCAAAAGAATTGTAACACATTATCAAAAGGCTACGCGGCTGCACACATTGGACTTTAGACTCCACTCGACGGATATGGACTAACCCTTAATAATAATCCTTTCATGCATCGTATAATCGTATTTGATATTAGAATGTATTCTTATTATTTGTTTTGAAAATGAGTGCTCCTCCGCTTGAATCCCTCCTCCTTGTACTTGTTTTTGCATAGACAGACGCTGCGATGGGTCCGGATACAAGAATTTTGCTGCTTTTTGAATTATGGCCAAGTTTGAAGCAGTGGTGGAGCCTGGGATTTTTGGCACTCGAGTAGTTGCTAACTACATAATGTGGATGATGAGAAAGATATGCGGGAGATGATTAGGTGGGATGAGGAAAAGTGGGCAGTTTTGTGTGTTCCCAAGTCTCCAGCCGGGATGGGACTGCAGGGAGTCAGGCAAGTGAGCATTGTTACATTTAAGAAGTGTGTTTAATAATATACGTAGGATCCCGAATTTTGTGGTGTAGAGTGCGGCTATAATGAGTGCATGAGAAGATGGAACATTTGGTGAGCTCCTGCTGAGTGACCTCGTCTGTGAAAGATCAACTGACAGGTGACATGTGCATTTTGAAAGAGGCTTCTTAGCTTCGCTACCATATCATCACATTCACACACACTCATTATAATTTGCTCCTACCTGGCCTATCGCCGATCTCCTATCAGTGCTATCTCCTCATTCTCCTCATTCTGCTCAAACTGCCTTTTGAAATAAATTAATTTTTCCTCATCAAATTCACTGGAGGCGCTCAACTCACTTGAGTTTCAGTTCCTTCCCATACAACGTCCATTCCCTTTTTATTGCATGATTCAAAAAACAATTTTCTTGGAGCTAATTGACCCTAAATTGTTCTCAAAAACGCTTTATGTGGTCTTGTTGGTCTCTCCTTTCACCTTTTCCAAGTGACGTTGACGTGTCAAAATTAGCTATGCTCCCCAAATTCAAACTAATATCCCATTATCAAAACAAATTCCAATCAAAAAATTAGCATTTGCTCTTCAAAAATCCAGTCAGTTTATTCGAATGTACCAACATTGATCATTTGTCAACTATTATTTTACGTTCTTCCATTCAAAAATTCAAAGAAGATAACAATAAAGTGCTACATGTAAACATAATAAACTTGCAATATATATGTAAATATTTGACTTTTTGTAAATTTTGAAAGAGGAATTTAAAATTAGAACACAAGAATGGCAATTTCCATTTCCAAACAAGTCGAATTGAAGCATTGAAGACTATATATAAATATCAAATTTGAGAATTCTTGTGAAAAGTGTTGAAAGTTGAAACGGAGGTGTGATTATCTTTGCTTTTTCGCTATTGTTTCTTTTCCGAGTATATGAGGGATGAGCTTACAAAAGACGTATTTTTGGTTGGAGGATAAGAAGGTCGTAGAGTCCTTTCCAAGGGTCATCGTGTTCATCGTCACAATCAGGTGGATTGTGACTTTGTGACCTTCGTCTAATCCTAACAAAGAAAAGTTGCTCCATACTCCCTTACTTTTGACATTTGACTCTTTACTTGTATAGTACATATAAGCACTTAAGTACCTAATTAAGAAGACTTGCACAGCACAACCTCCACTCATCTAAGTTATTAGAATGTTGAATTATCAATCAAGTCATGCTTCCTCTAATAACAATTAATAATCATATCATCTCTCGTTGCCCCTCAAGCCTCATTCCTCATCCTGACTATTTCTCCACGCAGGAACTCCACAACAGCTTTACAATTACACACATGGAGACTTGAGACTGGAAACAATGAGGCAATGACAAGGAGACAACATGTAAAGTTTCGGCTGATTTGGTGTCTATAAAAAAGCGTGTGATGATGACCTTCATTGAGTGGGCGAGTCGCTATTGAAAGAAGGGGAATCCCGACTTCCTCTCGTGTCATCCGTGAGCAAATCGACGAGTGTGGATGAGGAGATGGAGAGGAATGCACCACCGCCGCCACTGTTGCTACTTCCGCTCCCGACTGGTGGGTCCATGCTTGTACAATGTTTGATGAGCTCTGAACTCGTGGTGGAAATGTCCATAACTGCTGAATTGGGGATTGGGGACGGAGGATTGGATGACAAGGAACCAACGTAGTCACTCGAATCTTCATCCTCAACTCCCGCTTGTTGAGATCTCAAGGCGGCTAGTCGTTGTTGCTGCACTTCCAAATGCTGTTTCCGCCATTTGATCCTTCGGTTTTGAAACCAAACTTTCACCTAACGAAAAGTCAATAGTATAGTCAATCATTCTTCATGAACACTCGAATCTCATCTAATCATCAACAACTACGAATCAAAATCATAAAATGAAAATCAAAGACGCAAATCATCCAGTGGATGAAGGAATTATACCTGTGCTTCGGTCAAGTGAAGAGATGACGCCAGGTACAGTCGTTCAGGGCCTACCATGTATTGTTGTCTTTCAAACTCAGCTTCCAGTCTTTCTAATTGTTCGGGAGTAAAGATTGTCCTCACTCTTTTTGCCTTCGTCACCCTTCTGGAAGGACCACTTGACATGTCCACACTCCCACCAGATTTCTCTGTACACAATTTCAAACAATGGGATTCATTTTATGTAGTGCAATAAATGATTACATCATGCTCCCTATTCATAGCACAGCCACAGCACAAAGACCGTCTATGTAGACTCCAATTGACAATGCAGTGATTCCAGTGCATTTTGTCATTTGGTGTGACAAAATGTAATGTGATATACCCTGAAAAAGAATGTCTGTGGTGAGGCTGTGGCAGGGACATTGATACACTTGATATCACTTTATAGATATTGAATGACGACAAAGGAGGAAACGAGTCCACGGGTGAAGAGAAGGAAAGATGATCTCTCATCTCCTTTCATGACATGGGATAGAGAATGAGACCGGAAGTGGATAATATCATAGCATAAAATACAGCATATCAAAATGATCAAATGGTCACCTGTGACTGTGACTGTTCCAGGGGTTGTCAACGTCAAGGGTGTTGGGTTTCTTGTGTTGGCAGGAGCATTGGACGACGAATCCGCCAAAGACGAAGCGGAGGAAGTGAGATTGACCTTGGATTTGGTTGACGAGGATGAGGACACGTGAGAATGATGATGATGATGATGGTAGATTCTGATGATTGTATGGATGGAAACGTTGCTGTTGCTGCTGTTGTTGAAGATGATGATGATGATGGTGGTGGTGGTGAGATTCTTTGGGTTTGGACGACTGCTGTTCCCGCCAGTTCACGAGTCCATTGAAAGCAGCGGCGTTGGAATGACGATGATGCGGATGAACACCCATGGCGCCGGAAGCTTGGACCAAAGCCGCAGCGCGACAAGCCGCACTGTTCAATCCCAACAAGGAATCTATCGTGAAGGATTTATTGCTATTATTACTATTCACGAGCTGCTGTTTCTTGGTGGCAAGTTTATTGCTACTGATTGGACTATTGGAATTATTGTTATTGTTGTTGTTGTTGTTGAGTGAATTGTTGTCATTGTTGCTGGATGACGAGGAAAAGGCATCTCCATGATGACTTGAGAAGGTTGACCCGAATGAATGAGCCAGGAGCGACGGCGGGAAGAGGAATTGAGACATGGCTGCCGCCGCTTCAAAATTGGGTAAAGGAGATTCCGGAGACTTGGGCGGACTCATGGAAGAGCCGCCGGAGAGCTGAGCTGTGTGACCCGATGTCAAAGACGATAATTCAAACATGGACGCGAGATTGAACGAAGAAAATGGGTACGGAAACTGAAGTGGGTTCTGCATGATTTGATCGTACTCACACTTTGTCCAACTGTTCATTCACACACTGTAATTAATTAAGAATTGGTCTTATGAGCACGTGACACACTCACTCCGTCCACTCCACTTGCACTGCACAGGGGAGAAGTGAGACTCGAGCTTCACACGTTGGATTACGTTGACTTTGTCTCTGAGAACGAGTTGCACTCCACTTCACAATGAAATGACACCACCACCAAACTCGACAAATCACCTATTGTGTTGAGCATCCAGGATTATTTATAGTCTTCTGTTTTACAAGGGATTACAATTTGAAAGGACCCATTTCCAGAAAAGTCCTTCCAAGGGTACCTGTCCTCTGGTTGTGGACTATGGACTACAATCCTAAAATCCTCTCCACTTATTAACAATTGATCCGCTTTCCGCGAAAAAGCAATGGATGTATACAAGTGACCTCAAATGTTGTTGCTTCCTCCGAAACGTGGTGTGGTGTGTGGTGATAGAAAAAAGGGGATTAAATTTTGTAAAAAAAAATGGTCAAAATGTTTTTTTGGAACAATAAAAGCCGTAGTTGGATGTAATGCGTAGGTAGAATTAGAATGAGATGATATAATAGAGAAGAGATGTTGTTGGAGGTGCTCAAGTGTTCATTAGAGAGAAGGTGTGTAAATTTGTTGCGTAAAGAAGGAGATAAGGATAAGGGAGAAGGGACCCTGGGCCTTGTTATCGGGACAAAGGGATGTTGAGGAATGAAGACTTGAGTGAATGAGATTGAGAAGAATAGAGCGCCCGTCGCCACATAATCAATTGGTTCAGATGGAGAGAGAAGAACCGCCTGTAGCAGCCGAAACAGCCCAATGCCACGGCGATCCGCAAAATCCTATGTGAAAAAGCATACGGATTCCACTTTCCACAGTCCACAATCCACAATCCTTATTCTCACTCATTCAACTCATTCTACTATAATATAATCTATAATCCTACCGAATCTCACCATTCCAGCACCAGCCTTCATTCCTCTCTGGACGTGGACGTGGACTCCTTCACTCCCAAAACTTTGCATTATGTAACCATTATATTAACCATTTATACCGTGATATGATATCATCCTCATTCATCTCATCATCCTCCGCAACCTCAACGTCCTTTGCATTTTCTCATCATGTCGTCATGTTCAAATGTTCATGTCCTCTCTCTCATAACCTGTACTATATATCAACCATCAACTAATAGCTCTCCTCATGAGTCATCATTTTCATGATCCAACATCCAAGCAAGGAGCAAAAGTACTCTCATTCCCAGTTTTTTGCTTGTTTTGAGTGTCATCGTGTCATGTCCTGTCATGTCTCTGAGATCTCAAGTTCCTCAACTCATATCATAATTTGATAATCATGATCATGAGGACATCAAAGTTTTAATCATCCTATCGAGAGAGACTGAGAGAGACGCAGATTATTAGCCCATTTAGTACTTGACTATATGTACTTGCTCTTAAATAGCTGATTGCCTGGTTAGTAACGTTAGTATCGGACAGCATTGACGAGATTGCGGATTTGCGGTTGGTTTCTCCTACAGTCTGTAGTATAGCATTAGCATCATAATAGGACTATTTAGGCTTGTAACAACTTGTATGTAGTCAAGTGAGTTGGAAACCCAAAACCGCAAATACCGATTCTCATTACTAGGTAAATACGAAGAGACGGAACATTTATGAACCTAGTGAAGGAATTCACTTTTCCGGCTCTCTCATCTTCTCTGCTGTCTTCCCTCTTCTCATTTCCCAGTTTCTCTTTATATTATGCTTTTATGGACGCTGTTCCCTTCATTCTCCGTCTCATTACATTACATTACACATTTTGGGTTATTAGCTCATGGGATACAACAACATGCAAGACATAAGACATCCCCTTCCAGCCTTCCAGCCTTCCAGCCTTCCAGCCTTCCAGTCTTCCAGTCTTCCTTCCTTATTTCATCATTTTATGAGCTTTTCCAACTTCCTTTTGTTCTCTCTGGAGTGTGTATGCAAAACCTCATTTTGCCTTTGTGCTTCAAAGATGTAAATTCAATTCTCTCTCGTCCCATCCCATCCCATCCATGACTCGCATCCCATCGTCTTCCTAATCAAAATAACCCTATTTTAGGCTTTTTTATACGTACAAAATGAAATGTTTCAATTTAGTAGTTTGGACCGCACGTCAAAAGGTCATAACCAATGTAAAAATCCTTTCATTTATTTGGTTAAGGTTTCCGGTTGGTTTCTCCTTAGTAAATTAAATTGAATGGCATTGCATGCGAATGGAGCATTCTTTTTTCTTTCGGGACTATCATTTATAAAAGGGTGAAGTTGTAATAACCTGAGCTGTGAAATGTCTCAAAAGGGTCTAATTCATCTTGAGAATTAGTGTTTTAGCACCTTTTGTTCAAGAAGGTTCATGAAGAGGGATTTATTTACAAGTCTCTAGTGTTGTTAGTTGTTGTGTTACCTGAGTCTCTTCTCTCCGTCCTCTCTCACCCGGAATTCTTTGGGAAGGGAAGCCGAACTGAAGAAGGAGAAGGAAGAGAAATGATCAATTAGCATCTCGTCTAAAGGAGACGTACGTCCAACATCCAACTTCATAGTGACACTTGAGGTCTCAACATGAAATGAGGAGACACGTGCCCATGCAACGTAAAAACTGAAATTGAAATGTACTACATATACAACATACTTTTGTCTTTAAGTCTTTTAATGGACGAGCTAATTGAGAAAAGAGTTCCATTAGCCTGTGCTAAAAGCTCCTCTTCATCTCATCTTTTTACACTCCACATCCACACACGCACTCATGGACTCTCAAATAATGCAATTGAGTGATTGGCTCAGTGAGTCTAGCATGCAAACATGCATTCATCTCAAAATCTCTCCTTTCCGGAGGAACACAAAAGGTCATCTTGACTTTGGTCACTCCTCATGTGGTCATTGTTGCCAAGGCGTGTCCAAGAGTCAGGCTTTGTTCTTAACTTTTTTTCCTTGGTTCAAAAAACCACTCTCAATAAAAAGGGGTAATGCAATAAATCCTACGTTCAATTATTTACGACTCGGACACGTTTGTTTCAAGCTCTATTCAAATGTGCTCATTCCAATATGCTCAATGACCCTCGTAAAAAAACCTGTCAATGCAATGTATCGTCATTTGATGTGGTTAGCTTTCATCTCGTGACTCGTCGTAATGGAATTAGTGACATTTCACATAGAAGGATGAAGTTTTCAAATTTAGTCTCAAGTGAGTCCCAACAATGGAAAGGAAAGTGTTGGTTTGAGGAAAACTGCATGCACCTATACTTTTTTGAAGGGAGAAAAAAAGACTTTAATGGATTTTTTATGGCTTGAACGGCTGGAGACTTGACTGTTAATGAAAATGATCGCCACCGACGTTGTTTATGATGGGAAATGAAATAGAGTATCACGCAGCTCCTTGTTTTCCATGGAAAGACCAACACCACCGAGAGGGCCAAGGGAAGGATGAGAGGAGAGAGAGCAACTTTAATTGCATCTTGAGTGACTTGAGTCTAGCACTTTCACGGCATTTTTACAAGCCGCCAAAGGCGATGAAGATCCCACCTCCCACTTTCCCATGTCAATTAGAGCCTCCTCGACTTGACCATGTGGAATCAAGTGGGATAAGAGTCTTCGTCTTCCATCAAATCATCAAATGAATCCTTGTCTTCCTCACTCTTCCATTTTCCATGCTTTGCTAGCACACAAACGGTTGAATACGCACTTCCTATTTATAACATTTATAAAGACGGCGCTTATCAATTATCAATCATTTTCATAGCATCGTGTGAGGTGTAGGAAATCGTTTTATGATGTCAAGTCTCTTTTGAAGAAGGCTCATTGCTATTCATCATCCATGAGATGCTCATTTTGAGGATTCTGCATCAAGAATTCGGATCAAAATCAAAATTGAGGGGCTACGTGACCACAAGAACGTTTGTACAAAGTGTCGACGAACCGACGTAAAAGTGTTTTTGTCAAATGTTGTAATATAAGCAAATGTGAATGTGACAAACACTTTTGATTGCCAGAAAAGGTGGCGTGACGTGGAAGGAGCAATGGGCAAGTATCCGAACTTCGTCTTGGCCTCGATATTTCCATTGTTCTTTCCCGAGGTTTGTGCACCAGGAAGTGAATTCGTGGCTCAATTCCAATAAACAATCGGGTTTAATGGATTGTCCGTAGGGTATAAAAAGGACGCGTGTCAACCCCATGGTCATTTACTCACTTTTGAATCCTCATAATTCACTTCACCTGCTGCTCCGTACGTTCCATTCAACTGGATTTTGCACAACTGGTTGTTGTACAAATTGCATATATTTCAATCATGAAGTTGAATATTATTTGTTCTTACATCTTCCTACTTCTGTCCCTCAAAAATGGACTGCATGCTCAGTGAGTCAACTTATTATACTTTTCATTTCTCTTTTAATCATAGATTGGCGATTTCGATTCAAATTAAGGATTATTTTAATCTTTGACATTTTTATTATGTTGACTTTCAGGGCGGACCCAATATCCGAAGTCCACATTTCCTCCACGACTGACTCTGCCAATGTGACCCAGACCGAATCCATTTTGATGACCACGTAAATTTCCTTTCGATTCCTTATGATTTCGATTACTACATTATTTGATGAACTTATATTTTTCAATTAGTCTCACATTACCCATGGAAACCTTTTTTTGCTTGTGCGTTGCAGGACCGTGAGCTCAAATGACATGGACATGAAGTCCAACGATACGGCCTCATCCTTCGTGGATGGAAACATCCTCAACAATGGTTCACTGACTTCGGGTGACGATGAAGCGGACAGCTCGTCCTCGACGGCGGGAACGGACATATTCCTCTACACATTGACGGCCACCTTGTTTTTGCTCATTGGTCTCGGCACAGTTGCGTTCTTTTTTCATCGCCGATACTCTACTAGCATGCGTATTTTCTAATGTCACCGCTTCATCAAACCCATTTTCTTTATGCATTCTTCGTTTTTCAACTATTCAAAAATTATATTACATCTATCACAATAAAATGCGCAAATAATTAAAACGGCGGGTTGTCCGTTTTCATCCATTCAGTTCACACTATTCATTGAATTTGCATTGAAGCATCAAATTACAACGCATGCACAAGTTATACATATAAATATAGTTTTTATATCTTGTTCTTATCAAAGAGCAGATGAGGTCACGACACAGGTCATTCATACATCTTCATCAATTCATACCGAATCTGTATCATAATATGATTTATCATTTATTTTCTTCACATCTTTGACCTTTGAGAAGGAGGAATGAACTTTACAAAAAAAAGTCTTTTTTCCACCCAGCCGACATTTTATTATTCCACATCATTCAAAGTTAAAGTTGATTCATACGCGAGTTGCCTTTTATTAATTCAAATTGTGAGGATAGTTGATTGAGTTTCTAATCATAATCAGTGATCTGATCAGTGATCAATCAGGAATCAAAAATGGGAGGAGAACAAAGTAGAAACAGGTAAGAAAAAACCATTGTCCATGAATGGATTTGGCTAGGCTCACTTCACGCATTCAGGCATTGGCCAAGCGGCAAGCGGCGCACATTCCAAATCTCAGCCGCAACAGCCACGTCGGAAACCTGTTCAATCACACTTTTCCTACCGGCGGTATATTCCTTTAGAACAAGTTTTTAATATTTTTCAGTGATAGCCAAGCGACAGGTACCATGGCCAATTTCTACGTCAACGGCATTCCTTATTCCGGTGAGTAAAGTCATTAACTGAGTAACTCCAGTTATTTGGAATTGATTTGACTTGATTAAATTAATTTGGAATTTTTGAATTGCTTTTTTATTGTTACTATTTTTTCAGTGAATATGTCCATCGGACCAAACTACCGATTGGTGGATTTCATAAGAAATAAAGTTGGTTTGACTGGGACAAAGGTCATGTGCAGAGAAGGTGGTTGCGGAGCATGTATTGTCTCTATCCAGAAATATGATTCTGACGGGAATAAAACTCTTTGTTCAGTCAACTCGGTAAATCTATTAATTAATTACATTATTAATTTTTATTATTTTAAATTCATTTAATTTTTTTGAAATGCGTGTATTTTTAGTGTTTGGTTCCAGTTCTGTGTTGCGATGGGTGGGACATCAAAACTATTGAGAGTATGGGCAATAAAAAGGAAGGGTACTCCCAGATCCAAAAAGCAGTGGTCAAATACGGAGGAACTCAGTGTGGATTTTGCACTCCGGGGATGATCATGAATATGAGCTGGTAATGAGCAGAAATATTATTTAATAAATTGTATTCTTAGTATTGGCACTATCAATCAAACCGTCTAATCTTCGTTTTAATGGTTTTTTGGTTGTTTTTTAGTTTACAAAAACAAAAATCGGCGTTTGGGGTTATTAAATTGAAAGACATAGAGGATAGCATGGATAGTAATATTTGTCGATGCACGGGGTATCGTCCAATTTTGGATGCATTCAAATCCTTGTCTTTGAGCGAGGAAACTTCTCCCGGTTCATCGTCCACGAACACCTCAGTCGATGAGGACATTGAGGATATTCCCAGTTGTCCTGAGGTCACCAAGAAACGTAAAGTGAGTGAATCGTCGTCCGACGAATGGGTTCATCTGAGCAGTGGCCGATCACTTGGTCCTAGCTCCGCAGCTTCTCCAAAATGGGTTAAACCTTCTGATTTTGAAGATATTGTCAATTATTTGAAAATAGCGTATGAGTCTCAGTTGACATACTCGCTCATAGCCGGAAATACTGGGACAGGTATGCGGTATTGGAAACGTCTTCCGTGATTCCTCGTGCAAACAATGTTAGTGACTCAGAATGTTAATTCCACATTTTCCTAATTGTTTTTAGGGGTATTCAAACATGTCAAATCGACTCAACTTTACATCGACGTCTCTTTCTGCAGCCAACTTGCCAAGATGACTAAGAGCGGTGCTCAAATTACTATTGGCGGTGGTGCGTCGTTGGCTAAAATCATGGGATTCCTTAGGGCTCCCGGAATTGGATTTGAATATTGTATTCCTATCAGCAAGCACATCCAACGAATTGCCAACTATTCAGTCCGAAATGTAAGTCTCTGTGTCTTTACCTAGTTATAATTTGTAGGGATTTTGTACATTGATGATGTACAATTGGGATTTATTGAGTTCAGACGGGGAGCGTGGCTGGGAATCTCATGTTAAAGAAACTCCATCCAGAATTTCCGTCCGACTTATTCGTCTTACTGGAGAGCGTGAACGCTCAATTGCTCATTGGTACTTGTTCACAAATTATGCAAACATAATAAATTGTAATTTAATTACGTAAATGTCCTTAGTCATTTTGAATTGTGGGGATTTAATGTTTGCTTACTTAACAGTGACTCAGTTCAACCAAACTGTAACCATTTCTCTCCGTGATTTCTTGTTGCCCCGATTCTCCATGGATTACAGCATCATCAAGGGAATAATTCTACGAAAGCTAGCTTTCAGCGATGGATACATTTTCCGGAGCTACAAAGTATAACAATGCCATTTTATATTTGTCAATGGTTTAATGAGGATTTAATTGATTAGCGGTTCCTATTCATACAGATTTCAAAGCGTTTCCAGAGCTCACATGCGTATGTGAACGCAGCTTTTCTGTTCAAAATTGACAAGGAGAAACAGTTTGAGATCCTGGAGCGGCCAAACATTGTTTATGGAGGACTTCATTCTGACTTTGTATAATATTTAACCTTTTATAGTTGACCTTTCCAACGGATGTCCTCCATTGATTATATTCGTTTTCACAGGTCCATGCAACGAAAACAGAAGACTATTTCGTGGGAAAGTCTCTATTGGATTCCACAGTTTTGGACAATGCTCTCCAGATTTTCACTGGTGAAATTCAAGTGGATTCCGGAACACTGGACGGCAGTCCTTCATACAGGAAGCTGGTCGCGCAATCACTATTGTATAAGGTAAATGTCTGGAATCTGGATCCGTGGGAAAGTGGATCCCTGTCTGTCCACACATGACCAACAACAATGATTGATTAATCAATTGTCAATTTTATTTTATTTCCAGTGCATTCTGTCCATTTTGGGTCCGGAAGCCAGCAGTCGTCTTAGATCAGGTGGTAAAAAAATTAAAAGGGGTCTTATTTCGGGCACCCAAAGTTACGACCTGCCTGGAGAAAATCCGCCATTATACCAGCCAATTAATAAGCTGGAGGGCAGCGCTCAGTGCTCTGGAGAAGCAGAATACATAAATGACATTTGCCCTGTCAAAAATGAATTATTCGGTTCATTCGTAGTCACGACCGTTGCGAGAGCTGAAATTGATGTTGTCGACTTTGCCACTGCCATCGTGAGCCAAAATATAACAAGGCTTAATTACGATTTCTTTACTTTGTTCCTTTGCTAATGACCTTTGTGAACAATAGAATATGCCCGGAGTAGTGGCGTTCCTTCAAGCAACCGATATTCCCGGAGAGAATTCCTACATGGTGTTTGACGGAGGCGTTGAAGAGGTAATGAAGAATACTAAATTGTTTATTGAATTCATAAAAAGTTGATTACATTCAAAAATCTGTTTTTCTAGATCTTTGCGACAAATGCTGTATCCTTTTGTGGGCAACCTGTGGGCTTGATTGTCGCGGAAAGAAGAGAACAAGCTGTCGCTGCTTCAAAAGCTGTCAACATCACATACAAGAATGTTAAGAAACCGATTCTCACGATTCGGGATGCCATCAAGTCTATTGAAAATGAAAATCCTATTGAAGTGGTTGCTCCCATGGCCACATATGCCGGGAAACGTGGACCACTACCATAATCCAGTGGGTATCGCATAGGAACCATGGCCATTCCCCTTTTACGCCACCTGTTATTCTTATTAAATGTATGTATTTGCTCTTTTCGTTTTGCATAGTCTCCGGATGTCCTCACTTCTTCAATCATGTTAGCAATGCTTTGATTATAAATCTTGGGCTGGGAGTCCTCATTCGGTTTTTGATTGGCGAATCGAACGGCTATTGGATCCATTTTGAGGTTGAATGCAATATGTTCCATGATGCTTTCGATCATAGCGATCCCAGGAGTAGATCCTGGGGCCCGACACCATGTATTCGACGAAGTATTCGTCACGCAGTTTATCGCTGTGATCTTCCATTCACTAGAGTCATACAGCGAATTGAAAAAGTAGACTCCAGCACTCGCAGTTTCTTCATTGACGACATAACCCGTGTCACAGTACACTTTGGCGGACAGTGATTGAATTTTTCCAGTCTCACTAACGGTGGCCTGTAAATGTGCACAGTATAATTGGCTAATCGGACACTATGCAATCATCATTATTCACACTAATAATACATTTTTCTACTGACATTATATTTGATGGAGTATGGAGGACGTTTTCCCATGGTTTCCATATTCGTCTCAAGATCCAAAGATAGCCGAACTGGACGATTAAGTTTGTGAGCTGCAACAGCGCAGGCTGTTGCAACATGAGCAGCTCTCGAGATTTTGGATCCATACGCCCCTCCTAATCGTCTGACCTCAATGTCAATTCTGCGGATAAACATGACATTCAAACTTTAGTTCCGCACATTCAACGAGGATCAATAAATATTCATAGAATTCAAAATAGGTGGGACTAACTCGTTGTTGGGAATCTTGAGTGTTTTGGCAATGGCCGCCTGAACCTGGTCCATGTGTTGCGTGGCGCAATAAACCTGTAACCCATTTTCCTTAGGAATGCAAATGGTGATGTGTGTCTCCATAGGGAAATGGTACTGGGATCCCATAGAGAATTCGCCTTGGACGACAGTTAAACCGCTACTTTGTTGGTCCGAATCCGTTTCTTGGGCCATGGGAGCAACCACTTCAATAGGATTTTCATTTTCAATAGACTTGATGGCATCCCGAATCGTGAGAATCGGTTTCTTAACATTCTTGTATGTGATG
>JABASF010001713.1:0-19765 GCA_019776145.1 Harlomillsia oculata
TGGGTCGTGAAGTCGTTCCTCGGTACCTTTACTTTAATATCATTTCACAGCTGCTACGATTACAACGAATGTTTTTGAAAGACATTGACATATAAAAAAACAGGAGAAAGGCCAATAATTGTACCATTTTATAATTTCTTGCTCAACTTCCGGAATCACATAAGTCATTACCTCATTACAATCGATGTCCAATATTTTAACGTAAAGGTGCTTTCAATTTCAATCCAGATGTCATACAAACTATTCAACGCTGTAGCAATCTCGACAAAAGTGAAAGGCATTCGTGAATAACTTTTGTTATTTATACAAAAATCGCAAAGTGAAAGTTCCAAATTTTTGTTCATTCTATTGAAATTTTTTCAGGCGACATTAAACCACATTTTGTGTTCTTAACTGAGATTTGGAACCATTCCAAGAAGAACACCTTTATGCAATAATACGACAAACTTTACCATCTCCAGTTACCTCAAACAACATTAAATTAACTGCCAATTGGGACTACATTACACACAGTTTTAATGATATTAGAGTGATTCAAAATGTTACACGATCTCTTATGACCCATTTCGAAAAGGGTGAAAAACGTTGTAGAACAACGTATTCAACCATCAACTGAAAAACTGAAGTTTGTGTCCAGTAAGTCCCATTGTTATTATTTTCAAAGCAATTCATTAAAAAATATAACCTCTTATGCTCGTATCAAAAATGAAGTTTTTAAATTCTTATGTCTGAGAATTTTATTGAGTTGTTAATATTTTAATGTGCTTTCGTTGCAAGGACAGACAAGATATGCATGGCTTTCATTTCTCATTGATCAGCAGTCAAGTTCAATAAGTGAGATTTGAATTGAATAGAACAATCGCTTTTAGTATTATGTTATACTAATGTTATGATGGATTTAGCTTTGCAGCATTTTTTGCAATTTGTTGCTAGTTAATATAATAGTAGACAGAACTGGTTTGCTACGTTGAGATCGTTATTGTTAGTTTATTATGGAATTTTTATCGTCGCTCTTTTTGTTATTTTTACTATTTTTGGTTTCGTCATACCAGTCTACAAGTCTACTCTACACAATTTGACCTTGATTGTCCAGGTCCAGGCTCTTTACTTTAGTAAAATGAAACCATATTGACCTCCAAACAAATCTTAATGTTAATCTAATACATCTATAATGTTACGATTACGTTTATTTTCATTTCCGGAGTATTCTTATCTTATTGGATTTTACATCGAATCCATTTTGTAGCTACGAATTAGCAATGCAAAGAAGCATTTCATGCAAACAAATGGTAGGATTTGGAAAACAGAGAAGTTGCATTAATGATCTAACAGAAAAATTTTAGCTCATTGATATAAAATGGTAAAGTTGAGTCCAATAACTTAAGTTGTATAGGAAGAATGATGTGGTCTTGAGCAAAGTGTTGTTTACGTCATCTGCTATATAGTTATGTAGTATAATAATTATAATCGAGTCATCGTTTGCTCAGAAAGTGTTTACTCTTTGTTTAGCCTTGAAGTTCATGATTGTGCATTGTGAATATAAATGCCATATGTGTGCATTTCATGAGTTGTAGAAGATGTCATGCATTAATTTTATGGCAAGTTATTTTCCAACTTTGTACATTGTGTTAGCCATACTACATAATAATCGGTATAACTACAATAAATGCTGTTTTATTCAAGCATTAAGCTCAATTAAGCATAATATCAGTCATGGTACAAGTTTAATTTCTTTATTAGTAGGATGCGAACTTAATGACGATTTATTTTAATCAAAGTGATCACTAGTAGTCGGTCACTATCAAATATTGAATATCCCGTATCGTATATTAATGCATAATGAAATCATAAAGGTCCATAGCAAGTAGCAAGACACTACGTCAATTTGGGCGTGATCGTCATCTCACTATGATTTTATATTTCAATTATCATATTTACATTGTTGTAAAGTTTGGTTACGACGATAAGAGGAAGCAGATAAACATTTTTACTGCGTGATTCACAACGTGCATTTCTAATGCATTTAGTGATGTTGTATTGAATATTTAATCATGTGCAGAACCCTTGTATTTCTCAGTTTTTCTTCATTGGTTATTCTGTCATTCATAATGACGCTGCTGAAGTACGTATAGAAAGGGTTTACTAGCACCCTTGTTCTTTCTGAATAATATAGTAAGTGAGAGAAAGATTTAAATGGAAAAATTTGCACACAAATACACTAGTAGTTGGCAAAAGTTAGAACTTGGAACTTGAAGGGCAAGAAGTGAAGAAGTCCATATATTTTGACTGTCAGAAGCGGTTTTCAATCGATTGAAGATAAAGAAGTTTAGAAGAGCCGTTTGATTCGATTCTTTGTGAATTTTGTGTGGGTAGTAGTCTTCTGTCGTCTTCCAAAGTTCCGAGTGTGGAATGCTGTTAAGTGTGAAATGAAAGCGATGAAAATGTCAAAAGTGCCTATGCGCAAAGCTCCGAAGTCCTGGAATCGGTTACTATCTTCTGACCTCCTTTTTTGTTCTTTATTTTATGTGTTTTCAGATGAGTTTACATCGGAAAAACTTGACATCGACTTTTGTGTGCAACACTCCTTAACTCAGATGTTATAATAGAAGAGGAAGGAAAAACATTTTTTGACAAGTAATCTTTTGATGCATCACTCATCATTTTCCTACACAATTCCTACGAGCACAAAGTGTAGTGAAATACGCTCCTGAATCTTTTACTCACTGGAGTGGTGAGTGGAGTATACAAGAAAATCGAAAACTTTCTCTTTTGAGCCCTAAGGCTGAGAACGAAAAATCCAGACGGTTGGTTACGTTGGAAAGAAGGGCCCTATTCCAGAGATATTTTATATTACATTATCGGATTATTTTTACGACTGACAGTTTTCTCTGTGAGTGATCGCTGTTGTATTTTGCTCTTTGCCATTGCATTGACGTGCAGCTTTACTCTTCCATATTTAACGACAGCTGCTGTGTCGGAAGATCATCTCGAACTTGCGTAGTCAGTCGGCGAAATGAGTCAAAACATCTTGTCCAATATGAGCACCACTTCTCCTATTCCATCATCTTCAACCCCGAGCTCACTTTCATCTACTGAGGCAATTTCATCATCTCCGGGTATATTTTGTTGTCCTATTATTATTTCCTTTATTTATGTTGGTTTAATTAAAGAGCACATACTCCAGCGTTCTATCCCCTTTCCTTTGTTCCCTTGAGGTTGTATTGAGCTGCTTTCATTCATATCCTCTGGATGCTTTCTAACTAATTAATGTGATGTTTGATGTTTATTCATGTATTTGAAATGTATGGAAGTGTAGTTCTGTAATTGCATTACGTTCTGACGTAAGCTAGGAAATCCATTGTAATATTCTTCTGTGTTTATATAATACACAACTATCATGTACTTTCCGGGCAGAAAGGTTCAGTATAACAAGCGCAGGGCTAGGTATCTCATTATTCTGTAATAGTAAGCCTATCAAGGCTAATTTTTTATGTTAATGATATCAGACATCAGAGCAAAAGAGAGCAATTTTGCTCGGATATGTATGCCTTTGTGCTTTTTCTACTCATGGACTCCAGATCCGGACTCAGGTCAGCTTAGCATTATTCTCTACGGCTTTTTCCTTGGGAAAAGTAAAAGTTGTGCCATTAAAGTTGAGGTGGGCTTCAACGTACGTACGCACGTGTAAGGTCATGAAACATTAACATTTAGAATTGAGGTTGTACTCCTTAAACACTTATTAACTAATACTTTGGCTTTATTGTGCCTTTGTTTTATAGTATACATCATTTTTACAAGATTTTTACACGATTTGATTACTTCTCACTCCTTGTCATACTCCGTCAAGTCATAGAAATTTCAGGAAACGACTTGAAACGGATTTGCTACACGATTTTTTTGATTTGTTTGCCTTGTTGTATTTTTTATTAAAAAAAGTTTCTTCCTATGCTTATAGTACTCTGGAAAAATTTTACACGCACACATTTTAAGGCATTCAACGTTTTGGTATTTAGGTCAATATGAGTGAATGAGAGAATGTGACTGTTTTCGTAGTCTTATTTTTACGACTGCTCTGCTTATCATAATACTCATTTCTTTCCGCTTTCCTATGAAATACTTCTATGCGATTCGATTTGTACGCCTAACGCCTTGTGTAATATAATGTCGTTCAGCAATTTATTAACATTTGTTTTGAAAAAAGCTAAATCGTCTGGGTTCGGGTTTGGTGACGTCGGTGTCAATTTGTATTATGAATTAGCTTAATCATTAATCAATGATTTCTATTGTTTGTATAGGTCCACCGGTGGACCCAAGTGGAATAATGCCTGCCAACCAACTATTCCTTCACACAGCATTAGCCCAAGGGGTGGCTGGAGCCTTTGTTTGGGCTTCATTGATAATAACATGTCACCAAATCTACCAACACTTACGATGGTACACGTTACCGGCAGAACAGCGTTCAATAGTGCGAATTCTCTTCATTGTGCCGATTTACGCTTTCGATTCATGGCTGAGTCTCATGCTCTTCCAGAACGAGAACTATTACGTGTATTTCGACACAGTCCGGGATTGTTATGAGGCTTTTGTCATCTACAATTTCCTCTCCCTCTGTTACGAGTACCTGGGTGGAGAAGGATCCATCATGTCCGAAATTCGGGGGAAACCCATCAAGTAACTATCAGTAGTTTTGTGTTCATATGCATTGCATTTTCATTATGCAATTGTCACTTTGAATTGTTTTGTTTCCTTAGGTCAAGTTTTACGTATTGTACATGCTGTCTCGCTGGTCGAACCTATACAATCGGATTTCTTCGATTTTGCAAGCAAGCAACCCTCCAATTCTGTTTGGTGAAACCCGTCATGGCATTTTTGACTATCATTTTACAGTCAATGGGTCATTTTAGAGATGGTGATTGGAGGTATAACGTTTACTGGAGTTTATGGATTACATTATTTATTAACAACATGATTAAGCAATGTTTGATGGTTTTATAGTCCTAACGGTGGGTACCTGTACATCACGATGATCTACAACGTTTCCATCAGCTTAGCTTTGTATGGATTGTTTCTATTCTATTTTGCCACGAAGGACTTGTTAACACCATTTGACCCCGTTTTGAAATTTTTCACGATAAAGTCTGTCATTTTCCTGTCCTTTTGGCAAGGTGAATTATAATGTTTTAATCATATTTGACTAGGACTATGCTTTCTGAATACGTAATGATTTTATTAAACGTTCTACTTTGTTCCCCAACAGGAGTACTTTTAGCAATCTTGGAGAAAGCAGAGGTTATTGGCCCCCTTTATGACCCGAAAGGTGGAAAACTGCCAAATGGAACAATCTCGGCTGGTTATCAAAACTTTTTGATATGCATTGAAATGTTCTTCGCTGCAATTGCACTGAAATATGCTTTTCCGTATCACGTAAGTTCATTTGAAGAAGATTAACAATAGGGAACAAAAGCATGTCTTTATTATTATTTTGTTAATTGATAACCTTGTATATTATATTATATTTTAGGTTTATGCTGGGAATTGTGGTGGAGAAGCTCCTGGTCGAAGTGTTACAATGCAGAGCATTTCAAGCAGTTTAAAGGTAAGATCGTATGATCTATGGTTAATTAAACAGCCTATAGTGATGATGTATTATGAATTATGATAACCGGCTATATATTACCTAAATTGGTAGTTTAATAATATGTCAAATCGTTGGTACTTGTGCTCTTGATCTTATTATTATCCTGTACAATTTCAATTTACAGGAAACGATGAATCCTCGAGATATCATGACTGATGCGATCCACAACTTCCACCCGAATTATCAGCAGTACACACAGTACTCTTCAGGTACATTTAAAAAAATACGTTTTAAATACTTGTGATAAAATTAATTTGCAGTATTGGATTGGAACTTTTGGAACACAGGAACACTAAAACACCTGAAATGTATTTATTGCTTGCTGTTTTATGTTGCATTTTATAGCTGGAGACTCATCGGCACGCAGCCCTCGTGAAGATAGCTTTGAACGGGAAGCTGGTGGTCCTAGGAAATCAAATGGACATGGAAGTGAAAGTAATGGAAAGATGGTGGCGTCAAGCAGTGCGGATTTGCGGGGAGAAGGATCTTCAACGTCAGTTGGTATTGTGTCACCAAGCGTTCATCGTCAACCACCACAAAGTGCAAGTGGTGCATCCACAAGTACAAGTGGAACAGAAGCAACTGGCGCTCCGAAGAGCCGGAAATCCGGAAAATCAGGAGGAGCTAAATCTAAATCATCTGGAGGTGGTAGTCCTGCAAAACCTGAAGCTCCTCCTGGTCCAATGAATTCCAGCATGCCACAAGGAACTAATTTTAATGAAAAAACAATGCTACTTAGTTCTGATGAGGAATTTCAGTGAAATCCTTTTTATCCTAATTCCAGTCGAATGAAGATATTTATTTTTTATTTTCCATGTACGTATTACAATTTAGAATGTTTACTGTAAAAGTAATCTGAAAGACCCAAAAGTGATAGTCACTCTCATATAAAATGTACAATTTATTCGCATCCTCAAGGCTTATAAACTTAATAGTGTTTGGGATGAACCAGGAACCAGGTATATATTCGAGACAGTGATTGATTTACTATAAAAGGAGAAAAAATTACTTAAGCAGCAAATATTTGATTAATTTTTCGCCAAGCAGCAAGAGCAACATAAAAGTGCAGACTTTTGAACATGATCTTAATATTGATAATATAAATATAATACCGTATACCAAATTACCAAAATAATGCGAAGATGAATCTTAAATTATAAACAAGGGATGTGTTAATGATTATAGGCTGATTTATGAACAATGTGCATGTTGTAGGTTGTAGTTATATGTAGCTGTTCAGCAAATCGACTTAAGAATCAAGCGCAGCGTCATCACCAATGTTTTCGCCGTCGTCATTCTCATTTAAAAGATAGTATTCATAATATTTGCTGTGTCAATTCAATCCACTGATTTTTTGTGAACTATTGTTGTTCACTACTGAAACTGATTCCAAAAAAGATTATTAAACCTTTAGCTCTTTATAATAACTACCTCATGCAGGGAACGAAAAGCTATAAGACACGGTGCTGTTACGAATCGACGAATCGAAATGTTCTAACCATCTTCGGTCATTAACAAGATTAACAATTAAAAAGATCAAAATATACCATTCTAGATTTGTTTGTCTTTTGTGTGGATATTATATTAGGTGTTAGCAGTTACAAAAAGATGTATTTACTGTGTACAGGGTTGTGTAACGATTATATTATATAAGGTATTATACTAAGTTTGCGAACCCCTTTCTCATACAGATGTATAAGAAGGGGGGTCGCGAATTTAGTTTAATACCTCATTATTACGATTTACGATTATGATACAATCACAATTATCACAATATGAAT
The DNA here is from genome assembly GCA_019776145.1 of Harlomillsia oculata. Classification (NCBI taxonomy): domain Eukaryota; kingdom Metazoa; phylum Arthropoda; class Collembola; order Entomobryomorpha; family Oncopoduridae; genus Harlomillsia; species Harlomillsia oculata. The sequence goes on from JABASF010001713.1 coordinate 7,420, forward strand.
GATATATAATGTTGTTGTGTTGCGTGAATAGCGTGAAAGTAACTGAAATTATAATTTGAGCGTGTGTGTTTGTTTGTTACCTCGTCATAACACGTCAATAAGACGTTTTATTCATACGTTGAACATTTGGTTCGCAATTATTATCAAAAGTTGTACGAATCCTTAGGTGAAATCAGTAACAATTAACGATTATAGCTTTAAAATCTCCTTAATTTAAGAGGAAAACGTGCAATCGTGGAACGAAATGTACTAAATGAATTATACTACTACATTACATATAAGTACAATCAAATGAATGAAGTGCAGTTTATATTATATTGCAGCGTTTTTTTATGTTTCATTAATTAAATGATTTTTGATTAAAGTCGTTCGTTTCGCTGGTATTATCCAATGAAAATTAACTCCGTTCTCATGATAGCTCATGAACTCATGATATAACTATATATGTACTTGTTATTATTCATTAAATTGACAGTTTTTCAGTTCAACGATTTTTAAAATCGTTGATCGGCATCATCACCTTCTCCTCGTAAAAGGAGTGTTCATTACAACTTACAAGAGCATTTTCATTGTTCCACGATCCTGTTCATTATGATAATTGCAGAATTCAAAAGCCCGACTGTTTAACAGCGTATATTTCTCTCATTTGGCAAGGATGAATGCATACTTCCTCTGTCTCATTTTAGAAAGCGGATTTATGCGTCTCTTTCACCAGGCCGACCAGGTCTTTTCAAAATTTCTCTCGCGGTCTGGTCGCTCTTATAAGGCAGTTGCTGCGTAGGAAAATGGAGCGGGCAACGGCTTGCCCGTCGTCGAATACACATTCAAATTCAAAAGGACAAAATAATGATGATGAGACTTCCTCCGAAAGGACTCTATAACATCCAAATGAATCTCCGGTCGTTTCATGTCTTTTGTCGACATGAACTGAAAGACGAAGAAGGAGTTTCATCTCTTCCTCTTCTTTAGATATTCTCACTTCGTCCTAGAATTAAAGGTTCTTGTCAACTCCATTTCTCTTCATTCCATGCATTCACTCCTAACTGATACAGTGTTAAATAGCCTTTCGTGCATGCAGGGATGTATTCGAAAGTCGGATTATACATTATTTCACTTTTAGGCAATTCCAGGAAGATATAACATAGGCATTAGGCATAGGTACTACTATTCCTATCATGTGTAACTCGTGCATTTATAACATAGTCCAGATGGATGAAAGTTCAGTTTTATAGTCCAATCCGATGTCGCAATCCTTTAGCTTTTTATTTTTTAAAAACAGTCATTTTTCCATTTTCCTCCGATTTTCCAGTGAACGCGTCGGCTAAAAGTGCTCAAGGACACAGATCTAGCAAACTACTACACGTGCACTACTATTGCAGAATTACAATGGACCGTTTGCGTTTTCTTCTCCTCTAAGACCTTAATATCCTGTAGGCTGCAAATAAGATTTTGTTCAAATATTGACAAGCCCACGGTAGTTGGAGGAAAGAAAGGCGGCTTTAGATGCAAACATGCAAATTCTTCAAGGCAGCAAACAAAGCAATTCGTCGGATCGGCCTGATGGAAAATAACATGCAAAAGAGAAAATGTCGTCAGTGTTGTTTGCCATTTTATCAGTTGGATGCAGCTGCGACGTTCCCATAATTTGCTTTTTAGCTAATACAAAATGCCAAAATGCTGACGTTCGCGGTTAGACTGGGAGGAACAATGGAATCGTGTTTACTCGTTATTGGAAACCACAATGACATCAAATGGTATTAAAATTTTGGAATTATGCCTTACGAATAATGAATTGCAAATGCTATGCTAAATAGAAGTATGGTTTTGATTTATTTTAAGTCCTATATGCTATAATATTATATTATATGCTTTCTTCTCGGTTGAACTTGATTTTAGTTTCTCTAGAACAAGGAAAGGTTGTGTCATTGTGTCAATGCCAATACGACGAGCTTGGGTTTGTATTAATATGTAAAAAAGTACAAGAGTCGTCTTTGTTGGTTTATCTCAAGAGCACTTGAGGCAACTCGAGATTCGATTAAGCTTGCAAACACAAGAGGAAATTAAGAGACAGGGAATATAAGCTTCGATGTCCTCCTCCTCCCGAGTCCTTGAGCTTTTTGCCTTTCGGGCTGCAAATCTCGTGTTTCTTCGTCACTTCGTTATCTTTCACTTGTTCTAATTTTCTCATCATGTTTTCAGTTTTCGTATAAGATGAAGTCGCGTAGTATACTTTGTACCCAATGCTTTGTTTCTTCAACTTTGTCTTGACCTTGTTCCTTCATGAGATTTCATACAATCTACCTAATCAAACTTTAACGTTTTCAAAAGCGAGTAAAACGAAATCCACATGGGATCTCAATTTACCCAATGTTCGAATATCCTCCAGCAACACTTTGAAATAAAGAAACGTAAGATGTTATACTTGAATACTGCATTGTAGAATTCCTAATGGAACTGTCATTGTCATGCTGAAGTTAGTATATTTTATGCGAAATCTACAAGATTGCATGTGGACTCCATATGTCATAAATGTGTCCTTGGTTCTGTGCAAAGTTGTCTTACAAGTTTATATTTCGTTTGTGCGATTGTGGTTTAGTGTGTATTTCCATGCATTTTCGTACACAGTTAACAGTTCCCCGAGAAGTGAAAGGAAACACGTTAGAGAAATAATAGGATTTTGCAGAATAGTGAAAACTCGGAAGAGGACAGGAAATCCACAAGACATGAAATGGAGACGAATGTTCTCTCCATGTTTACACGTTGTGGAGACCCACGAGCGCAAAGTCATAAATATTCGAGGAATATAGAGTCCCTTCTACTTCCGACATGTCCACAATAAGATTTACACCAGAGGAAATTATGGTTGTGGATTCTGTCCCACAAACAAGAAGTATCGTTTTTGTAATTAGAAATAAAAGCTTTTTGTTCCAATGGGAATTTGACTAATTGCAATATCCAAAAAATGCTTCTCGATGGCTCTTTCCAGCTTCACGATGAGTTCTTTTTGTATTCAAGCTTTTTCGAGAGCTCACGTTGATGCGCAATTCCAAGGACGTCATCATTTTCATCTCGAAGGAAAAACTTCTCAATTCCATTAATATGCATTGCATATCTTCCTCTTTTTTGGATATTTTTTTGGGTAATACGACTGGATGCGCTACACGTTTTTGGGTCGAGTGGAAACTGGAACTAGAAACTGTTTACTCTGCAAAAGGAAAGACATTTTTTGAAAGAATATGTAACACGGTAATATGTAGATGCACGCTTCTCTCTAAATTCTGCTTTTCTTCTTTCTCGTCATATTAGGTACATATCAGGTAAAGGTACGCAAGACGCAAAGTACAATTTAGATCCAAGAGTTGACTCAACATTATCCTTTTCTTTTCTCTGTGTCTCCGTGCGTGTTTGAAAATGAAAAACTATCCGCTTTCTCTCTTTCTCTTTGCTCAGTATTAGGAAGACGAAGGAGAGCACTGAGCAGTGAGCACTGTTTGATGTTTGAGTGGGCCTTATTTGCATTTCATTTTGGAAGAGCGTACACGCTCAAAAAATGTCCTTGTTCAAATTTTCGTCATTCCACATCAAATAAAATAGTAGTAAGTAGTTTTCAAATGCGAATGTTGTTCGGCTAGCGAGATGCGAGGATCTTTTCTTCTTCAATCTTCTTCTTCCCCCAAAATTTGTCCAAATACAGTTGATATTAGAATTTGTAAGTCCGTGATGCGATGCCGTGCGAAGATGCGATGATGACGTCTTTGTGAATCTATCCTTTTCCATTTTTAGTAACACTCCAACCAGCTTCCCACGCTTACTGCGATTCTTACATCACCTCTTATCATTTGATATAAATTCTCTATATAATATATCTAAATATCCGAATTTACGGAACATATTACAAACGTAATGCAATCGCTTCCTGCCTTATCCCACGCTTTGCTTTTGTATTCAAGACTTCCCTTGATAATCTGATAGTGTAAGCCGAGACGAGACAGGAGACAAATATACTTTTACTTAATTGTGTTGTGATGTTATTTAATGCGTACGGACGATGAGGCGACGCTGCCGTCATTCGTGGCTTGAACTCTGAATCGTTAACCGTTGCATTTGTAATTTATAGACTTTAATAACAAGATTCCTGGAGACTTTGTGAGCTCACCGGTCCCAACTTTTGGTAACAACAATAATAATTCAACGCATTAAGATGTGTCATGGTCATGGCTCAGACTCAGATTATTTTTGTTTCATTGTACATCCTTATTCCTTATAGCTTCAGGATGTTGCACATAATACGTAATTCTCTCATGTTCACATTACAGTTATTACTTTCCACCCTGGAGATGACTTTGAAACTCTTGACCTTTAGAATGAAATAACATTATAACTTATGGTCTTTGCTCAAGGCTCCCGAAAATGGTCTTACGAGATTATGAAGATATGAAATTTTAACGATGTAAGGAATGGAATTACTAGTAAAAAACGATCGAATGTCGACTTTTTCTTCCGGTAATATAACACTAAACAGCAAGACATCGTATAAAAAACGTAAAAATGAAGTCATACTGGTTGGTAGTTCTAACCTTAAGTGGGATTGGTGATTAGTTTTCTGGTGTTGAATCACAAATTGTCCCATAACAGGTTATATTTTGATGCTGAAAGTGTGGAATTGGATGTTAGTCTTGTCATGTGTGACGACGTGTGTATGATGTAGTGACACTTGAGCGTATAGGGAGAAAGGGAAAGTCGTTAAGAGTGTCGAGGGAAAAAGCGTATGAAGCTCTAGAGATAACGAGTTAGGGTCCGTAGGACAGTTTCCCACACTTGAGTGCACTCATAAGACGACACACTCTGACGTCGTTTTGAAGTCACCGAATCAAAAGGAACGGAAAACGAGACAGGGACTCGACCCGGGTTCTCGTGTCTGAAAAATCAAATTCATGTGTGAATGCCGAATCAGAAATCACACGCTGAGAGCACAAAAGCATGAGCTAGCAATGGTTGGGAACAACACGGCTTTTGTTGAGTTGTGTCACTCGTGTCCCTGTCTTGCGGGTTGCGCCATATTATGTGACATTATTGATACCATTGAGAAAACTCGGCTTACCTGACGGGTTCCTTTTGAGGACTGAAAACTACTCTGCTTAAAAGTGATCATGGTTCAGTGGTGATGTTGAATGCACTCAAGCACAGATTTTATTTCAAGAGGATCGTTATCTTCCGCATTTTTATGACACCTACGGATCCTCAGATCTCTCACCTTTCATTCTTTTCGTTGTCAGGCGCTGTATATCATTTTTATGAGGTTTCCAAGAACGTGGCATGACACACCTGAGAATTCTCCTGATCCCCCGTTTCCCGAATCCCAAAATTCATAGTACACGTCATGTCATAGTACCTTTATAGTGTATACTGTCTACTGAGCGTGGCTTTGTCTGCTTTCTTTCACTTTCACCTTCGGATTCATTTTATATATCGACGAGAAACGTTGAAAATTTGACGAGCTTCTATTTTCCACGAAGATTCTATACCAAAGTGGACATCTGACTGACGGGATGGGATTTGGTGTTTTTGATTGCCACACGGAAATGAGAAGAGTGCCGGTGTCAGCACAGTCAGCAGTTTTCCCATCGGCATAACACAAGGATGACAATGACTCTGACATTCAAACTTTCCAAAAGTGTCATGGTTAGAAATAACATGTTTCCAGCATTACAAAAACATCTTTGAACTTTTTCTTGGAGAGGATTGAACGGGCAAAAAGCATATATGGAATATGGAAGACATACAAAAGAAACATGTCATATGTACAAGTTGTTCGTTGTAGCGTTGTTGAATCACCGTCAATGGAAAAATACTATGGTACTCTGTGTAGGAAAAAATAGTCTCAATGCAATAAACTCAGAATTCAAAACTCACGTTTATTATTGGCACTATTGGATTCTTTTGTGTTCTGTCAATTTGACATGAGAGACATGTCAAAACTCTTGTAATGTGTTGTTGTGTGTCTGTCGCCAATTTATTCTGTACGTGACACTACTGCCAGCATATTGCAAAACTTTGGAAGTAGTAATAACCATTTGATGTTTGGATCGGGATCTTTCCGATATTTTTTTTCTTTTTGTAACTTTTTTCCCTTGACCGTGTGATACTTAGTCGACATTGTCGCTACAAACTTTGACAATGCGACAATAGAACCAGTTTTGGCGTTTTTTGTCCTCGCAAGCCAATTTTGACAAAAAGGAACAATACGCACGAACGACGGACGGACTGGACACGAAACACTGTTTTAAAAAAGAACAATGAAAAACTGTAGAGTGTGTAGACTAACTTAAGGGTTACGTTAAGGTAAGGTAATAATAACATAATATAAGAAAGACGACAAACTGTTTGTTTATTCCAAAATTCCAATACAATTAAACTATTCAACAGTATAGTAGAGTAAAAACTCAACTAAAAGCTTATGTATTAATTTCTAGAATAAAAATTTTCTTAAACGATAGGCGTTGATATTACCTTAAAAGAAGCTGATTCGCGTCATTCAATCGTTAGCATTGATAGCATCTCCTTTCTCCTCCATTAGATTCAGACAGTCTCGAAATAATGACGTCATCAAGAGCAAACTATTCATTTCTGTCTCGTATTCGGTTTTATTTTGTACTTTATTTTTTAATTCTGCTCCATCATAAATTCTGTTTGAGTAGTTCGGTAGCTGGGGAAGAAATGCAATTAGACATTCAAAAGCCCTTTGTAATTAATTTAGTTCAATTCGCTAGGGAAAGAACGAATTTATCATTGATGTCTCGAATACTTCAAAGTGACAGGATAGAAAATCGGATTATTCACTACAATGAAACGTGGACAGTTTTCATTAGAAGTAATAACAATAAATCAGAATCAAAGGTAGCTCATCGAGTGTCTAAAATTAGCACGATGTGGGAAGTTCACTTGATTCTGGAGCCGTCCTGGGAATTTCTCTGTGCTCAGCTCGAAGATCAAAATGCTTACAACCCAAATTCCATCTTTATCATTTACTTGAATGCTGACAAAGCAGAAGAAATTTTAAAAAACGACAATTCGACATATTTGAATCGATACAACGCTCGCATTCTTGTCAGAGTGTTGTCCTCTTCTAGAAACAACTACAACTTGGCTAATTGGATTTTCCATCCTTTTCGTCAAAACGTTTGGAGGAACGTTGAAGTGGGAAGGGATTCGGTGAAAAGTTGGACTTGGAGAAAATTGGACCTGTACAATGAAAGAAGCAAGGTATTTGAGTCATCCCCAATGATCGTCATCACACGAAGTGCTAGAGAACCGTACACTCATACATGTGCTAACGTTGAAATCCGTCTTTTCAAAACTCGGTCAGACTACTGCCAGGCTTTTTTTCAAGTGGTGGAAACATTGGGACGAGTGTACAATTTCACCCCATGGTATTACCCGGCCAAGTACTTTTCCCAGGCTCATAAGTACGATGCTGTCATTGCAACTTTCGGAGCATATCTTCTTAATGCAGAGCCGAACCAAAGGCATTTCATCCAGTCGACATTCAGAGAGAAATTCCTCTTTTGTCAAAATGCCCCACGAAGTCCACTTGCTTCAAAGTTTTACACGATTTGGCTCTCACCTTTTCAACACAAAACTTGGGTTTTCATCTTGGTCCTCTACTCCCTTCCAATTGTCATGATTCGCCATAAAATGGAAAACTTTTTCCTTCTCTTCAAATTTCTTTTGAGACAATCCACTTCAAAACTCGAGTACAGGCTTCTGATAAGTCTTGCAGTGGGTGCTGTCATCATCACTGCTAGTTATGAATGCGTCATAACGAGCAATGAAATTGTACCGGATAAACCACCTCCGGTTCGAACTCTGACTGAACTCTTGGAACTTAATTACAAAATATACATTCGAGTTCATCAGTCGGGGCATGAACTCGAAATTTTGGACACATTTCGAACACTTTTCCAAAGGCATCATCTCATCCATCAATTCAACACCAGCTTTTACATAGATGTGGATTCTGTTTCATCGGGTGGGAGCAATTACATTAATCATCTTGCCAACGCGTCCTCACTTGTCACGATCCTTGTTCAGGAACGTGTAGTCAATCCTTTAGTTATGGCTGTACACAAGAGAAATCCAAATAGATACTGTTACACTGTACTAGAGGAAAAGAATGATACTCCTGGAAGTTGGCTCTTCATGAATCATCTCTTTGATCAGATTGACAAATCTATGGGTTTCCTCAGGGAAAATGGGCTCCTTCATTTTTGGTACGGGAACCAACGATTCTTTGAAGAAATTACCAGCAATTCATTCAAAAATGTGAAACGATTACCCAACCTATCCACTATTCATATTAAACTGGCGAGTCTCTGCTGCATCATGGCTGCTATATTATTTTGTTCTATTTTATTGTTTTGTGCTGAATTGACGGTTTATTTCTCAGCCTCTTGTTTCAAAAGAATCCGGATTGCAACCAAAAAATTGCCAACTTATAATTTATAAACTATTAATTGTCAAACGCCAACCGTTAAGCGTATAAAAAATGACATTTCTTAAACACCTGTTTATCTTCATTTATAAAGTAAATTGTTAACTATGCGTTTTGTTTAGACGGCTCTACTTATTATGTACGCAATTCAATACAATTCGAACGGCACGCACCAGATAATTCTAATTCCTGGTGTTTATTTGTTATTGTGAATAATAATGCTGATAAAATTATCTCGCTTTGTCATTATTAGACTGTATAAATGCATGTTATGTTTCTGTTTGGGTTCGCGAGTCACTTTGTATGGAATTTTGTTTGGTCGTTAAATGTCAAGTCTGCTCATTACGTTGGATGCCTAATGATAGCACATTGACACAACCGTCCTACTTTCCTCCTAGCCTGGAAATTACTTCACAATCACAACGCAATTCTGAATGCAGTACGTAATTAATATTCACGTAATCGGGCGTATGTAACCAAGTAAGCACGTCATTTCATATTTCCTTTGTGGTTACTGCTTTGCTTAACTCGTTAACTTGTTCAGGAAAATGTTTTTATGTCCATAGAACGTTTATATAATATGTAGCATTGCTATTCCAATACCAATAGATTTTTTTGCATCATATATGTCAGTAGCAAAGTAGCAATAAAGCTTCCGAATTGGATCAACGTCAGTGCAGTGAGCAAAAACTGCAAGTGGTTAACCTTGTGTAGTAATTGGAAATTGGGATAGGTGAAAAGGGCTGAACAGACAAAGAAGCAAGCGTGCAAGCGACAGTACTTGAAACTTGAAAGTATAACAATCAGAGAACTTGTAGAATCTTAAACTCACCTGTCACCTTCACCTGTGTTCTCGTGTAATCTTGTACTGTACTACAAACTGTGCTATAATCTTGGAATAAAGTAACAATATTACTCTGAATTAATCTTATATTGTTTGGTTTAATTTGAAGTAATTTTAATAATAGTTTACTTTACAGTTATATTTCGGCATTGGTTTCAAATTCAAATAATGGCAGTCGAATATCAAAACGCAAAAATCTGTCGATTTGTCCCCGTTTCTGAAGGTCAAGTTCAAACCTTGTTGGATCTAGCTGAAGAAAGAAATGAAGGGGTGGGTAAATAGACAAAAGAGTTGGAGATTGGAATAATCTTATAATTTATCGACAAAAAAAATCAGCTATTAATGAGTTTAATTCTCCGGGATTTGAACGTAGGTTTCATTTGTTCAACCGGCTGCGAGCTGCAGTGTTGGCCAACCTGTTGATATTCTGGTATTACAAACAATTCAATCTCGGTTCTTCACTGTCATGAATGAACGAGGATTTGACACATCAATTGTTGCAAGCGTGACCCCGAAATGAACTTCTATTGTCCCCTGTAATGTTTGTGCGTGAAACAATTCAATTTTACTCGATAAAAACGTAAAGTTTAATGTATTCCTCGCCATTAACGTTCGTGATGAAGGATAGATCACTGCATTATGATTTTATATGAAATTATATAATTTCAAGTAATCAAATCTCATTGCATTGCACATTGCAGAGAAAAAGACAAAAGAAAAAAATTGGATCCAATTTTCATTATAGTTTCTCGTTTCTCCCCTCCAGAAGAAGAAAATGATTTCACCATACTGTCTTGAAAGGAAATGAGTTTTCTTTCTCGAGAGTGACGATTGGCCATAAAGAAATTAGATATTTGAGCATTCCCAACCCACCTTGATTCAGAATGAGCTTTTCGCTAGGACTAGGCTATATTTCCGCCCTTTCGAACATGACTACATGCATTCCTAGGATTCTTCATTAAGATGGAATGAAGTTTTTGTCTAGTAGCTGAATTGAATTGTTTCTTTTCGTAAATGTGCACAAAACTTCATTTCATTAGCTATAAGCGACTAAACTGAAACAAAATAAGTAAAAACTTTATACCAAAGCCACTTCCACATTTTTTTTAGAAAGTCAATTTCTGTTTTCATTATACATCTTTGTTGTCGTTTTTGCTTGTGTTTGTAGTGAACCAAGTTGTTTTCTTCATTTCTTTACAAATTCTGTGGATTCCCTATGGAAAATCTGGGATTCGATTAGATTCACTAAAGAAAACAAAACTCAAAGATTCCCTTCTGTGCCTATGTTTGTGATGTGATGAAAATGAAATCTTGAAATAAAAGTTGAGTTGAGAGTCTTGAAAGACCAGTCAGTCGAAAAACTCAGTTATTTTCCTATTCTTAAGTGACCTTATTTTCTTATTTATTTTTCATATGGACGGACGTGGATGACGCACTTTTTTGTTCCTTTTGCTTTAAACAGAAAACACATGTGCTGCAAAACAATAACAGACGAATGATGATGAAAAGCACGACAATCATACACATCATAATGCAAAAGTTGTAAAAGAAGGTCGCATTCTCAACAACGATCAACGATGTAAAAAGAGGATTTTCGCCCATAAGCCCAACAGCAACAGCAGTTAGCGTTGTCGTGTCATTAGAATTAGATAGTTAAAGTCCTCTAATATAGTTAGCTTTCATTCACAAAATAACCGAATGAGTATTAAATTGAATGTTTTTACAATTTATGTTTACGAATAAACGACTTTATTCATCCCTCGTGAAACAATATTGATATTTATGAGTACATTATTAATTATTATTATTTATTTCAGAGAAATGTTAGGTCAATAATAAAACTCCAATCATTGCCCGAACCAATTGAAGTGTAAACTTTGACTTGATTGTAATATTTGATAGTTTTTTTAAAGGTACACACGTTACGAAAAAAGTACGTGGTGATTGGTGATAAAAGGTTGAAAATTGGAAACGTATTTTTGCACCACATTGCCATCATCTAATATTATTAAAAAGACAATCACATTATTAGTACGTTTAATTTCCAGATTTCGGATGCATTTGTTATTATTAATGCTTTGTGTGGTTGTGGTGTAGTGTAGCGTGTAGACTAGTTCAATTCTTCAATTTATTATATTCAATTCCTTCTGGATTTTCACACAAAAGCCTATATAATGAGCGGTGGGGGTGGGGTGGAGAGATTTCTGTTAAATTATTATTATTACTTACCTAGTACATTCGGTTTTAAAGGTAACAAGGTAGCAAAACTTTAACAATCAAGGAAATGTTTAGTTTAGTTATCATCCTATCATACCACCACTATCACTGCATCACTGCACTCAGTCAGAAGTCAGATGTGAGTTTGGGGCTGGGGTATCGTGAGATTTTGCGTGTGTTTTGAATAAATTTTGTATTTTTGGTGAGGCATGAAAATGAAAAGGAGACCAAGCACAATCACCCTGATTTATCCAGATTTTCTAAACAGACATGTTTTATTTGCAAGAATGACTATAATACGTATCTTAGTGACTTTTGTCCTTTGACACATGACACACATTGAGATGCTCTAAGTCTTTGAAATACCTTTGAGAAGTTTCATGTTTTTGACTTGACGTCTTGAGTGATTGTTTGTTGCTTGACTTAACGGGAACCTTTAGACATGAGAAACGGTATACTATAATGGAAGCAGAATCTGGTTTATTATGTGAAAATACACATAAAAGACATGCATGTTCTTGAATTGCTTGTAAAAAAGAAAAGAGCAATAAAAAATTCTCCTCCCCATACAAAGTATGGAATTTCTTTGCGTAATTGGCTTGAGTGAAGGAGCAAATTATAGTAGACGTTCTCTGTCCACATCTTCCCAGAATTCATCCGAGTCGTCCGTCATCCAATCAGGATGAGAATCTTCATCATCTGATGCTTCAATTTCCTCTGACTCTGACTCTGACTCAGTATCAAAATGCCCCATCCGATCCTTGTGGAATATTAAAGCTTCTCTTGTTGGAAAA
>JABASF010001714.1:0-19752 GCA_019776145.1 Harlomillsia oculata
GTTGTGGACGTCCATACGATGAATTTGACTTGGCCACTCCGTCCACTCAAAACGAAGAGGAAACAAGGACAATCACTATGGCCGCGGGTGTCGTTTTTTGTCCTTTTCGCAGTTCACACCAATTGAATTGGGAACCGTTGGCCACGCTGCTACTCCTTGTTCAAAGGGTGCGGGTTGAGTCATTGAGTCTCGTGTCCACCCTGACAATACATTGTTCTTGATCCCCAATAAAGGTGCTAAATGTTCTCCTTGTTGTTAGTTGTTGTTGTGAGAGGAAACTAAACTAGAGTAGAGTCTAAAGACGAAGAAACCCGCCGTCGAATGAATGCAGCTTTAAACGTATTGCTTCGAAACAAAGTCAAGTTACCCCCTTGTTGTTGTTATCCTTGTTGTATTCTTCTTTGTTCCGGAAGATCCAATGCCTACCGACCGAATGCGACCCAACATGAGCTCCAAAGAGGTACAGTCACCACCACCACTACTTTAACTACTTTAACTACTTTCTTTTCACAATCGAATCTCTTCCAATTCCAATTCCTCCCCATTTTCACCAGATTTGAAAGACTATCTTATAGTTAGTTGGACATAGACAGGCAGGCGGGATCATTTCCTCTTGTATAGTACATATTCGTACTCCTTGCTTGGTCATGCGCTCCATTGCGACGAGAGAAAAATAGCCAAAAAAGCAGAACCATTGAATTCTATTCGAAAAAGAGCTTTCCTCAACTCACACAAAAGTCCACTTGTTCTCATGACTCGAGTATAGAAAACTTGTAAAGTTCTTGTGGTGGTGCTGGTGTTGTTCGCGTCTTCAGAAAAGTGAAGATAAGAATTGGCCGGTGGTGCGGTGCAAGATAAAAAGAGATGGACGGACGGACGGACGGACGGACGGACGGAGGAACGAAGGAATAAGAAATGAGAAACGGAGGAACTCGACTCGTCCTCGAGTGTCTTTTTCTTTTTCTTGTTTCTTTTCTTGTGTGCCTTGTGCGTGTGTGCATGTGCAAGACAATCCGCATGTATAACGTGTTGGTGGTGCTGGTGGTGGTACTATGGTTTTATTTAGTAGAGAAAAGTAAAGTAGTCAAGGCAAGTGAAGGGAGGGCAAGGTGTGTTCGGATCTAATGAGCGTGGCGGGATATGAACAATGCCATAAGTTAAGTATAGCATTAAGATTTCCTCCACAAAAATTCCGCATTAAAGGTGCTCCTCGCTCTTGCATTTGCGTTTGCGTTGGTTCCATGTGAAAAAACCTTTTCTTTTTTCTCAAACTCTATTTTTTCAACAGCTTTTCCTTGTCCAGTCCCCAGGAGTAGCGCCAATTTCATTGAGCAGAGTGGGAAAATCTACCTTTTTCATCTTGTTCAGCTTTTCTTTCCACGGGTCTCTAGCTCTGGACAGATAAAACCAAACGAGACTCGAAACTCGAGACTCACTGGATTTTTATTCTTTCTTCTGCTCACTTTTGTAACATCAAAATCCCTTTTTTTACATTGCAGAAATTGCATTGCTAGTCTCCCTCACTCACTCACTTCTTCATTTATTATCTCTCTCAGTCAGGTGCATTACTGCTCTTTTCCATGAAAAATAAGTAGATTGACCGATTACGCCTTGATTAATTACACTCGCGCCTCTCCTGCTTCACTACCATCTTTCAAGACTTTCAACCAGGGGAGCGTCTTTCGTCTTCGTCCTCTTTGAATGTTGCTCTTTCTTGGACATTGTCCGTCTTTCGTCTTTCGTGTTTCGTCTTTCTTGGCGTCATGGCCATATGCTCCTTTAATTGACAATGAGAAGCTGTCTAGGCCACTTTGCCATCGTCACTCACCAACAAGGCAAGCGGAGGATTTCCTTTCTACAACTTGCGTTGTGCTATTATACTTTTGTTTCTTTTCTCGTTCCTCCCGTCCCAATGTCGGATGTCCATGTCCCTGTTATGTGACCACGATCAATTGATCAACGGCCGAGGTGTCGTCGTCGTTGTCTATTCTTTCAAATTAAATGAACGCTCTACTTCCTCGCTATTTTTCATGCTTCATCCTTTATTTGTACACATGTGCTCTGATAATGAGAACTCAATGGGCATTGTGCGATGCAACAACAACAATAAATAAAATAAATGGTGTATTATTTATAATCATGACATTATATGAGATGATGACCTCAATGTGACCCAAAAATACTATGACAAACAAATTGTGTATTGGATATTTTCAGGCGGAATGCCCACCGATACAAATGGAGCCGGTGGACTTGACAGTCAACAAATCCGACGATTCTCGTCGACCTTGTGAATCTCCGTCTGGCTCCTCGCCGATGGATTTCACCGACTCGGAAGATGATTCTTCTCAGGATTCTTCTTCGTACAACGGTTACCTTTGGTCCTCTTCCAATTCTACGTGCATTGACCTCCGTGTCAAAAAAGGTAAAGAATAATACCTCCTCGCTCTTTTTTTCAAGAATCCAGTAAAGTATAATAGAGGCCGGGAAAAGGATTTTTGGTTCCATGTTTTACTCCATTATTTCTTTGCGCCTACATTATCAAAATTATTATATACTCAATTTGGTTTTACGTTACGCCCTTTTCATCTTCCAGTTAGTCATTTTGACTGGAACGAATCACAAATAATCTTGACCTAAAGCAGGAAATACGGGCTAGGCGAGTTTCCGGTTTTTACACTCCTCTCAACCCCTTGAATTCAAGTCCTACGGTCATAGTGCACTAGTTTTCTTTGAGAGTGTGACCAAGTTGCTGTTTTTTGTCGTGGTGTCACACCGGCAGGTGCCAAAGTGCCGCCGGTGCCATCTGCTTCACCAAGTCACTTGGCTAATCATTTTGGAATTGGTTAATGATATTTTGTTACAAAACACCGGAAATGAATGTTGAACAATAATTTCCCATTATGGAATTCATGTGGAAGCGAATGGGCAATGTGAATATGTAAAATGGGACTGGTGATGTCCAGAGTGGAGAGTTCGGAGAATAAGTCCAGCACGCAAATCCAGGATTCCGTGAGAGAATCGTTGAATATAATTCTCGTTTTGAAGAGGATGGAGGATGAGTAATAGGGAAATTACACCTGTCCCATTTTTTGTAATGGTGGTCTCTGTGCAGTACTGCACTGTGAAGGCTCGGAGCATATCTACCTGTTCTATGTCTATAACTATATAGTTATAGTTATAGTTATAGTGTGTATGTTACTATGCCGGATGGATGATGAATGATGATATGTTTGTAATTTAATGAAGGGAATAAGAAGTAGAGATGTTTTGTGAAGGAATGAAAATGAAGTCTCCTTGAGTCGTTTTGCACATTGCCATTAGTATTTGTCGGGTTGCGGGATTCTTTTCTTGGTTTTGCACTCGTCCCTTGTAGGTTTGAGCTTTGAGGTACCTTTTGGCATAGAGTCAGAGTGAGAATCATAGAGTCATGATGGGCTATGAGAGGTTAGGTTATTGTTGTTCCGTTGGACAGACGGACAGAGTGAGAGAGGATGCTCTTGTGTCCAACAACAGCAACAACAACAATATAATATGACTTAAGGTACATCATTGGAATTGCATTGCACCATTAGACTATAAGGATTGGATCGTGTGGCAAAAAGGAAAAGTATCCCACGGTCTCGTCTCATCCTTTCCGTCTCATCTCGTCTCTCGTTTGGGGTGTAGCATCATTTTTTGATATTTTCTCCTGCTGGATGAGAAAAAAAGCCTGTTCGGCGGGGTCCACATCGTGACACACTCAAAAACCTCTTCTTCGTCTTCCACTTCTTCTCGCTTTCCTCTGACCCGAAGCATCATCTCCATTTATTATTACCTTTTATTACGTCCTCAACAACGAGAAGAAGAGGAGAATGAGAAAAAAACCAGAGGAACCTTTCTTAATTCTTCTTCTTCTCCTTCTTCTTGTGCATCTTTTCCATGTGGCGAGCCACGCCACGCCATGCCACGCCACACCACACCTTGCTACACAATTTTTGCCCTTACTCAAAAACCCCAAAAGGATGTACTTCACATAGCTAATTGTTTCTAATGGATTTTTCCTCATCTCCTCATCCTATGCCTATAGTAGCCTCACTCACTCACATTCAAAGGGTTCAGTTCAAGTCGTTCAGTTCAAGTCTCTCTGCTCCTTAGAGAGTAATTGCTCTCAACTCTTTTGTTTTCATCCTCATCTTCATCTTCTTCATGTTTGCTCCTGCTTCTCATATACACTCGCACAACACAACCAACTCCTCACGATATTCGTGTTCTCTTCCGCTACATGCTCATTCCAATAGCAACAACAACAACAACATCACCAACGACGACGACGACGAATGACGACGACCAATGGCGACGACGTGGATGTGGACGAGTGGACCATTACGCTATAATATCATCTTTCGAAAGTTGACATGGACATTCATTCTGAGAGGCGAAAGGTATTTTTTATGTTACTTTTCTCACACGTTGCGTTGCGTTCCGTTGTGATTGAATTGTTCTTTAAAGGAGACTTCATTTGATTTTTATTTGTCATGCTCCTGCTCAACGCTCAACGCTCAATGCTCATTGACCAGTGGGATCGCACGGACGTGCGAAAGCTACAGAAGAAACAGTTATTTTATATTTGCCATCTCTCTAAAACTACCTTTCGCTAAATTCCTGAGAACACGTCGACGTCGTCGTCTGTTTTGGGTGCTTGGGAATCCAATCGCCATGCCTGAGCCTTTGCATGCTCACACACAGGCTCCATTGTTGTTCGTTTCGTTCGGTTCACGAAAGCGACGAAGAGGACGATGATGATGATGACTTGGACTTTAGTTGACTGATGAGGGCGGACACGACACGGGGTTCATTATATGATAATTACTCCTGTCCATAGACCATATTTCAGACGCACGCGGCCCTACCCACTCATTCTTCTGCCCTTTTGACATGACCCGTCGTGGACTATTGTTCTAGCTCGCTCGTTGTCTCCTCTTTCTAAGGAGGTGGCACCCCGTCAATGACGACATTTGATGTCCACACACACACACCACCGATGACGATGACGATGACTTTTGACGATCCATCCATACTTTTCCCCCATCATCATTTCGCCATCCATGAACAAAGAAGGACCCAAATAATCAAATCCTTCCCTGTATTCCTAAAGCAAAAGGCCCATAAAGACCAGCATTATATTACTATTCACAAAGATTATTAGCAGTCATCATAATCATAATAATTATTTATTATTGTTATTTTCTGCTCTTGGACTCTCGGACTCTCGACTGAATGAGCGAATGAGTGAATGAGCCACTCTTCTGTTCTGTGCTGTGTGAAATTGTGAAATAAATGCTGAGAGAAGACCATTTTCTGTCGCCTCCTTCAGAAGGAAAAATCCTGCGGTTTCTCAGTTGAGTGGAACACTTTGGACTTTGGAGGAGTGCAGAATGAACTTTAAAAAACCAAAGGAGAGGCAAAGCCTAGCCGAAGCCGAAGCCAAAGCCAAATGCCAAGCAAGCCTTTCGGCTTTCGGCTTTCTGCTCGGCTCCCTTCAAGGCTGGTCCAATAATGCAAATGATAAGCCATGTAACATCCAACCCAATAGTAATCATAATGCCAGCACTAAGAGTAATTGTAGTAATCGTAAAAAATAATAGTAATGGTAATGAGATGAGAAGAACAACTAAACTACACACTCACATACTCACAATACTCACATGGACACATCACCTCATGCTCTCACAATCTCGCTTATTATGAAGACTTCTTATAACCTACAACCTAACCTTGTCCTTCATTTCCACAATATTTCTCCTCACTTTCCTTTCTCCCTCGACAAAAAATCAAAACTGCGACTGCTATTAGCTATTAGCTATTATGCTTCTGCGGTGTGCTGCTGCTAGCTGGCTGCTGCTCTCCTGGTTCCTGCTCCTTCCAGCCTCTTCTTTAAGAAAAGAATTATCATTTCAAAACCATTATATTTTGGAAAACGAGGGAAAATCCAATTCTGGCTCTTATTCACAGTGTAAAACAAAGGCTGAGGGACTTGGCTTCCCTTTTATCGTGTGGGAAAATTTTGAGGTGTGGCGCCGAGCTGTGGACCGAATGTAAAGGAACGTCTTGTCCAAGTTGGAGTTTCTTCTCCGTCTTCTTCTTTTGCATGTTATGAAAGTCAAGTGAACCTTATTAGTCTCACATGCGATCCTCATTTTCTGGCCTCTCTCTCTTTTTCGTCTTCGTCTTGCTCTTCGTCTCGTGATGATCGTCCTGAAGCAGACTACACACATTCCGCATTGCACGTCATACATTGGATTTTCCCTATCCGAAAGCCGAAAGGAAATAGTATGGTGGATGGACGATGGACGATGGATGATGGACGATGGGTGGATGATGGGTTTTGGTCTTGGTCTTGGGTTCAGGAGGAGAGGAGAGGAGCAGACGCAGGAGTGACTTGCAAATTGTCATGCACTGACTGACGAACAAATCGGATTCAATGTATCCGTTTTTTAGCATCACTATGGTGTCATGATCCTTTGTCTCTGACGATTTCGAGACGATGGCCGAGTCGTTCATGATAATGACGATGATGAGGTGACCAAGGAGAGGCAGAGGCACCCTCGACAGGGATGACGGCGGTCCATACCGCACTACAAAGATAACATAAAATATCTCATCTTATTATGTTTTGTGAGTTGTGAGTGACGGAGTGAGAAATGACTAATCCTTGTTGGAGGATGCAACCATGCTACGACACAGAAACCGTAGTGGCACACCACCACCGTTGCCTTCTCGTCGTCGTCGTCGTCCGTCGAACCAGTTTGCTGATCGTAATTTAAGGTGACAAGTTGCAGAGTCGATGTGCCATCATAAAAGCGACTTGTTTACGATCATGTCCATGTTTCTTGTCTTCATATGTGAAATCATGTTTGTCTTTTACTTTTTTTGTATGAGACATGACGACCGTGTGTCGTCCTCATGTTTTACCACGTTGCATCTCCTCCTCCTCCTGCCAAACGGCCAATTTTTGGGTCATCTCTCAGCTATTTTTGAACTTTATGACTCCTTCACAATTTCGCACAAGAGTTATTTATTACTCTTAATGTGTCTTGAACGCCTTTCCCTTTTCCATTTTCTTATCCAACATGTAATATCATCCACAACTTACACACTTCCAACACTACCGCGCCACCACCAAACAACTACAAGTGAAATTTTGCTTTTCCACCTTTACGTTCAGACTTTTTTCTGCAAAAAAACGTATTATATTTTGCAAGTCTCTCAGAAATTAATTAAATGGTAAAAGTTTCTTGTCAAGGAAGTCAAAAAAAGTCTTTTTGGACAACATAGTAATCGTAAATACGTAGCCTACTTGAAAGGATGTCATCTGACAAAAAGAGTTGCTAATGCTGAGGCAGATTGTCCATTGTGCGTCCACCACCATAGGAATTGGTGAGCAAAGGAGCAACGCAGAGAACGGATAGACAAGGCACAAAAGAGCGCGTGGGCCATATTGGACATTGGACATTGGACAATGAATGAGTGCACTTTGTTCCTCCGTAAAAGACAAAAATGAAAGAGGGCGAAGAGGCCAATGAAAAAAGTGATTATTTTTAATG
The DNA here is from genome assembly GCA_019776145.1 of Harlomillsia oculata. Taxonomy (NCBI): domain Eukaryota; kingdom Metazoa; phylum Arthropoda; class Collembola; order Entomobryomorpha; family Oncopoduridae; genus Harlomillsia; species Harlomillsia oculata. Next base: position 7,587 of record JABASF010001714.1, read on the forward strand.
TGGACACAAATTTGCAGTTGCTCAGCTCAAGGAGATCATTCTCAATCTCTTAGTTCCCATCTGCGAATTTGCTATATGCGCCTATTATGCCTGCTATATATGCCTATATCTATATAATATGCTACCTTTGCCTTTGACTTGACCACTCAATGATTATTATTGGTTCAAAAAGTGCTTGATTTATAGGTTTTCCCCTCCGCCATACAATTTCCGCCGCCCAAACAAATATCCCAATAGACCAAAACAAGAAAAGAAGGAACGTGACGTATTAATTGTAATCACAAAGTAAAAAGGATATCTTGTGGATGTAATAGTAACATGTTGTTGGATTGCTGGATTTGTTGCAAATTGGGACGTGTGGTGGTCATCGTCTTCGTCGTCTTCGTTGTCATCGGAGGAAAAGCATCAGAAAGGCACATCACGTCACATTAATATTTTGGGATTTGGTCCCGTTGGTTCGTGTCCTTTCGATTGTGGCCGAATTTCAATGGCCATTGTTTCCTCAGCGGGTTTGATCTGTTGGGAACGTGGGAGGGAAAGTGTGAGACAAGTTGAAAAAGACCACGAAGACGATCAGGAAAGTTCATTACGAGCCTTCACATTGTTGAGACATGAGACACACAAACCACCGGCCACCTTCCCTTCCTTTGCCCACTTTGTGATTTGATTGCACATTGTCAATGGACATCACGATTTTTGGATGGGCAATAGGCAATGCGCAACAGGCAATACGCACTCAACACGCTGCAATGTGCCAAAAAATTGGTTTGTCATCGTGTGAAACAACGTCTTGTTCATCTTCCCGTGTCTTTCACTTCTCCCGCCGTCCCCGCCTCTCACCTTGTCCCTCATCAACTCCATTTCAAATTGTCAGTTTCACATTGTAAAGATCATGTCAGGTCCCGCTACAGGGCAAATTCTTGTAAACTTTTCATGGGATTGTTGGGTTCTTTTTATGAAAAAGAGGGTTAATGGTTCATGTTGATTAGTGCCGCCAATGAAACTTTTCCAATTGACCATATCGACTATTGACTAATAAATAATGTTTTACATGTGGAGTACTAGGATTGGACAGATTGTTGTGAGCGTGGTAGTGTTCCATGTGTGACCAAACCCATGCTGAGCTACGTACCGCAAAAAAAGTTATTATTGATGAGCGCATGTCAAATGAAATCGTGCGAGAAAGATTATTACAACACGTTCATAAAAAAAAACTTGGACATTAAAGTGGTCGCTAAGAGAGAAAAAGTGCGAATGTGGCACATCTCTCAAGACGTGGACAAGGAATATAATTAGTATCTCTCCAAAGGTTTCCCATCGCCATCCATTATTGATGTGGAATTGCTCACATGACGAATGCGTCGGGGAGAGAGAGAGAGCAAATTAAAACTTGTCCAAACTGCGGGAACGAACATTCCCAAGTCAGACGCAAGCAAGTCGCAAAGTCGCAATTCTCTCAGACTTTGTCCCATTTATCACTACGGAGCAATAACACTCCGCACTTTATCTGTAATCTCTTCGCCAAATGTTAATTTTTAATCAGTCGGATCATCTTTTATTTTCATTTTTTGTTTGACGTTGCTTGTTGTTTTGTTGTCGGTTTGGTTTGGTTATGCCAAATCCCAAGATAAAATCGGTTTCATTCCCAATGAAAACAAGGAAACATTCAGTGTGTGAGGCGTGAGGCCGCGGAGATGCATTCAAATTCAAAGTCTAACAACGTTGGATGCACTGTCAGAAGTCGAAATACGGCGGGGAATTGAGAATTTTGAGCCCGCTTACACAAAATTTGCATTGTGTCCAAATATTTATGGTGGAGAGTTTTTGCCTGTTTTCCTCCTACACTTCATGCAAATGTGCATTGTGTAGAAATTGTGTATTCTAACGGATTCCGATTGTATGATAAGCCATACAGCAAATTGATTGACGAAACAATACAACAGAGACAAAACGTTTCAAAGTCACATTTGCATATTGCTCAGGATTTCGCAAGGGATCAATTCGTCAATTCGTCAATGCGTCAATGCAATGGTCCACGGGCTACATGGCTATATGGGACTTCATCATGAATTGCATCGTCCGCTCAATTTTTGCATGTTTAGTTACACCAACTCCCTTGTTTTTGTCTTCCCTTCCAATTGCGACACCTTTTCCTCGTACGTCTTCTTCATGCATTTTGTATAAGTTTGTAAATCAATATGCTATTGATACTAATCTTTTTCCTCCTTGATGGTGAAAATGGTGATTTGGGGATTGGATGATCCTGATATCAATCTTATAGTCAAGTAAGGATATTCCTAAATTCTGCGAGATTCAATGATATCAATGATTGCATGGATATTTTGTTTGTATTCCATGTTTTTGTATTGTGTTGAAATCTTGAAATGCGGCGTGAAAGAGAAAAGAAGTAGATGAGATGAGATGAGATGAGATGAGATGGAAGAGAAGGACAGGGAAGGAGCCAGCGGAGGGAATCAGTTGAAGAAACGCCTTTGTTATTCTACGAGAAGAGCGAGACGAAGGAGACACAAGAGAACGTGCATGTGCAATAAAAAGACGAGATTTGCTATTCTTATTCACATTCATTCCATTCGATTCGCTACTTACTGGAGCTGACAGTCAGTCGAGTTGAGTCGAGCACTTTTCGCTCATTTTTTTGGTTGTTGTTCCAAGTTGCGACTCCTGACTCTACTCAGTCAGTCTCAGTCACTGTACTGACTGTGCGATTATAGGAAAGAAAAATAAATCCCTGCTTGCCACAGCAAAAACGTGGAAAGGAGATGTACATTTTAAAACACAGTTCCTTTGTAGATTCCATTTTTGTGTGATGGTGGTCAAAGAGTGGAATTCTTGTTGATTGTTGTTCTCTCCGGAGTTGCTCACCTGGACAAAAGAGTTTCCTTTCACAGGGAGTCGCGTCGCGGTGTCCTTTCATCTTCTCAAACTCTAGATAAGCTAAGCGCCATCCATTCTCCTCGCCTCCTCGTCCGTCCGTCCATCCGTCTACATCTTCTTTTCTTTCCCTCTCCTTCATTCTCTAGTCTTCTCCTTGCTTTTTTGCTCGTGTTGTTCATCGAATGCAAATGCGATGACATGTCGGCAAAACAACACATTCCTATTTGTTTAGATATTTGCGATACGAAATACGATCCTTCCTCTCTTGTTAAAAAGGCATATGGCACACACAAAATGCGTGTAGGGATACTTGTCTGCATATCTCCATTGCTTGGTCGGATCCGATCGCGATCTTGAAGGCGAAAAACATAATGTGGATGTGGAAGGATCGGTGACCAAGTGCCTCTGGGCATGCATCATCGTCAACCGATGTTGTACCGAGTTGAACTTGCATTCTGCTGTTTTTTAAAAATCGAGTTTATGGTATGTTAGGTAGTTTTATAGAGAGGAATTAAAATCCCAGGAGGCAAGAAGGTCGTCGTCGTCCGTTGGACGACGACATGTACAATAAGGATGATATGGTAGGTCATAAGGTTTCGGAGAAGAGTGAGGAGGTACTTGAGGTACTTGAGACTTTTGGGAGATTGAGACTTCCCATGAAGTGACATGAATAAGGCATGGCAGAATGGTCATAATGTGCTCGAGGAATGGACAGAGTGTGTGTGCAATTAGGGCCAAGAATGGTGTAGGACACGAGGTGGAAAGGTGGAAAAAGGGTGGTCAGTGGTGACCACATGATGATGACCACATTTTGTGTCTTTTTGCTGCGTGGTGAACAAGGATTGTGAGGGATTCTGGGATTGTGGCCTTCTCCGCCTTGTTTCTGTTGGCACAGCAATTACTCATGATGACTTCTCTTGTTGAGCAGTCTGAGCAGATGCTCACTGCTCACCCACTGATGCAATCCAATGTCTTTCATTTCTTTTCATTTCATTTCTATCCTCTTCTTATTCGTCTTCTTCTTCTTCTTCTTCTTCTTCTTCTTCTTCTTCTTCTCTTGTACATACTCTTTGGAAATTTATTGTGAAATCCCTGGTCTGTCACGACCTGAATCTAATCCACTTCTCCTCCTCTTCCATCACATCGTCTTCGTCTTTAACTTTCATTCCATTCGGGTGCTAACTCGACTAAATGATATGATAGTATAAAAATGCGGACTAAACTATTTAAGTTGAGGTTTGTTCATATCCTTGCTCCTTTGCCCTGTGTCCTATGTCAAAGCGGCAAAGAGACAAACATGTGAAAGTCAAAGCGCAACTCAGCTCAGTTTTGCGAATGTGTGATGAGCAAGCTATTAAACTGATTAGTTTGTCAGATGATGTGGTGTGGTCTGAACTATTAGCCCTCCTTGCAACAATAGCAATCAGTTTTGCTTGAATTTCACATTTTTTGCATGGTCTCCTTTCTACATATTCAAGGCTTGATATCCTCATCTTTTTCACCAATGGACTCTTCAAGTCTTCAACTTGGCAAAACAAGAAAAATGTATATATGGTTTTTTGTACACGTACGTTGTATACTTGTGTTGTGTAGTTTCGTAATAGTGTTGTAATTGCAATTATTCCTTATGACTTTGGCTTTTCCGTATGGCAAAAAGATGGTGTTTTTGTCGAGTATTTTACATGAAGGTGAATATGCGAAATGGGAAATGTGACAGATGAAAGCTAATAAGAAGTCACTAAGAATAGAATAAGAGAAGGTGGGAGCGAACTAAGCCAACTAAAAGCGAATAGCGAAGCCTTTAACAATACGCCGGTAATTTGTGCCGTGTTCCTCAAGGACATTATTTTTGCTTTAAGGAGAGTTGAGGGTCGTTTTCTTGAGTTGTGTGTTGTCCGTTCTCCGTCCTCGTCATCGTCTCAACACAGCATCCCAGCATCTTCTTCTCTCATTCTTCACTATTCACTACGAATACACACCTCATCTCATCTCAACTCACTCAGTCAGTCACTGAGTCATCCATATGCATGCATAATCCATTGCTTATATACCTTTCATATTTCCGTACAGGGTCCATCAAAAACTACCATCTTCATCTTACAAGATCCCTACTGGACAAAGGAAGATGAAAGATCAAAAAGGGTTCCTCTCATCCACATACACATCCATAATCTTATCGTGTTCTACATATGGTTTTTTCAAATATTAGTATATGGTAGTACCAATTAATGATTTAATGATGCTGTTAACAAAGGACTCGGGTGTCTGCGAAATGACTGAGTGAAGCAGAAAAAGTTGTCCATTTTTCTTGTTGTTGCTTTTGGTGAATGAGTTGGATTTTGGATTATGTGGACGAGACGGAACCGGACAAAAAAGAAATGAATGGAAGTTGAGAGATTTGGTTAGAGTGTATTGGACACCGGACAGACGGTGCGGTGGTAGTTGTAAGAAGTAAAGTAAGAATGGATAGGGACGGGAGACGTGAACGTGACATGAATGGATGATGAGTCTTCGTGTCAAGTGTGAGTGTGAGTGTGAGACACACTATGCAAATGCACTTGATTCCCTCACTCTAAACAGGTATTAATAATGCAGTTCACAAGAAAGCATTAACAGAGTAAATTGTTGTAATTGTGTGGCGGAATTCAATCGTCCGTTCCATTGCGGAGGATACAGCACCCGCTTCTTTTTGTAAAAAACTGTCCCAAATATGGTCATATTTGGTGGATGGACGTTGTGTAGTACTGGTGTCTGGTGTGTGTTGTCCATGTCTGTCTGTCGTCGTGGTCGTCACCAGTCACCACAATCTTTCATCGTCATGATCGTGTTTGCGGGCTGCATCCAAAAAATCTCCTTGTTCCTTTTCCATGGAATGAGAGGAATGGAAAAAGGTGTGGAAGCGCAGGATTCAAGTATTCGAGTATTCCATAAGGGAACAACTGAACAACGTGGCAGAAAAGACGTACTAATGGTCAAGTGTGGGCGGTCGGGTGTCACGTCATGTCAAGCCACGTCGATATGATAGACACGAGAGGAGCGTTCGTCCATTTTTTGACATGACAGACGTGTGTCTTCTTCGGCACTTCACCTCAAGTGTTACACCGAGACTTGATGACAAGTCTTTCCTCAAGGGAAACTTTTTCAACAAGGGAAAAACGGATGATCCTTTTTTTGACACTTAAAAAAATGATACGTGGCATCATTTGGCTTTCGCATGGCATGCCGTGCCATGCCATGGCACACCTTGTGAAAAATGGTGAGCTGTGCCCTGCGATTCTCTCCGGTCCTGTAATGTTGATTTTTTATTGTGTCCGCCCATATGAAAAAGCAAAGATTGTGAGAGGAAAAAAAAGTGTTCATAACGTTTTAAAAAGGTTCGCGCCCAATTGCCCCAAGATAGAAAAATTACATTTTGGCAAAAGAGAGGCGGAGTCGGATATGATATTGACGAGGACTATATGGCGGCACGGCGGCGGCGGGGACGAAGACAATATGAGGATGACTCCTCCAAAAAATGCATGTCCATGCGGAGAATTGTCTGATGGGCTCATGCCCTTTTACAGAGGACATGCAGAGAAGAAATTAGTGGTGCAATATTGATGAATGGCCATCTTCTAATAGTCTTTCCCTAATGGACTAATTATCCCGAGTCCGGATCCTCAACTCCAATAACGAATAGCAACCATGAACAACCATGAACCGCCTCCCCCTAAGAAATCATTCCCCTCCGCCCCACACTCTTCGTCCAGCCACATTACCATTTCTCTCATCTCTCTCAATGATGCTGACCCGTTCCAAAAAATCTGACAATTATTATTTATAGGCTCCCAAAACAACCGTTGACCGTTCACTCCTCACTGCTCACCGGTCGTTTGTGTCCTCGCACTCATGACGTGTTGCATGTCCGTCCTGTGCTGTCCTGGTCCTCAATTTAGGCTTCCACCTGCTCCCATGCCGTCAGGGCAAACTGCAAACAATCCCATAAAAGTTCATCTGACTGTTTGAGTGAGGAGTGAGGACCATAACACCTTTTTGCAAGTGTGTGTAAGGATGCTGATTTGCGTATTGCTCCTTGACGATTCTAGTGAGTCTAGCGAGTCTATAGTGAGTTGAGTGGTTTCATGACTATGAGCAGACTATGATAATAGGCAATAGGTAAGCACTGACTTGATGTAGTGCTACTTAATATTGCTAGCCAGAAATGGGGAGAAATAAAAACTAAGGGGGAAAGAAAGAAAGAAAGGATGAAGAAAGAAAGAAATAAGTAAGAATTGGGATTGGGAGGACGAAGGAATGAGATTCGAGATTGTTGAGCACGAGACACGAGAGCTGGAAGCAAAGGTGGAGGTTTGGCAAAGGTTTGGTTTGTTTGAGTGCGTTGTGTTGCTGGTCGCTCTGGCTTTGCCTGCTGTTGAGAGAGTAACATCATCCATAACAAGAGGGACGGCAATCAATTTACGTGGTGGCTCGGCCGAGGAGAAGTTTCCAGTAATTTATCACAGGTTTTGACGAATTAAACAGATTCACTCAGCCGGAACTTGATGTGGACGTGGAGCCCACTTTTTTGTGGTCCCACCATCACATCCCACAGCATCACATCTTCAACAGTCCCACGTTCTTACGTTCAAACACCAAAACATCACTTTGGTCAGCACGGCATGGCACGCCAGTTACTCTCACTCGCTCTTCGCCGTCTTGATCTTTGAGTCTTCTTCTTTCTTCTTCTTCTTCATCTTCATCTTCTTCTTCTTCGTCTTCTTCTTCACTCCCGTCGTGTCTTCCCCCTTTCTTAATCTGTCGCGGACGAGTGTCCGAAAAATCCCCTTCATCTTTTGACTGTTGTTACAAAGTGTGATTATGAATTTCAAAGCTGGAGCTCGCTTAGCTTGGGAACTCCAACTCGCTTTGTTTGTTTGAATGATACATATTTTTGTAATATTTTGAATGTCACCGCAATGCAATGCTCAAAGTAATCCTCGTCCTCGTACTAAGGTGCATATGAGATAGGAATGGACAAGCAAGACGAAAAGAACAAGATTTAGAAGAAGATGCGACTTTTTTCATCTTGTGACTGTGACTGACTGCTCCTGCTCCTCACTCCATGTTTATTACTGCTGACTTCGCCTTGGAACTTGCAACTTGTGCTTTTTTGTGTGTTTCTTACTTGTGCTTGTGGTCTTTGGAGGGGATTTCATCTCAAAAACTGGAATTTCATCTTTTCAACCTTACGAGACGAAGATGCAGTTTCCAACTTGGAATCTTGCGTTTTTTTGGAGGCATTGCGCTCTTTGCGGATGTCGTGAAGTAATTAGCCAATTGCCAATGCATGCTCAACACACACAACAATGCAATTTGTGGGCAGAGCCGACACTCCTGCCCTGCCAGCCTGCCATGCCGCTCTTCCTCCTGCTTTCTTCTTTCAGTCCACATCCACATTTAATTGATCTCAATCAAATCTCACACTTTTCCATGTCGCGAGAAAATCACACTCGACCCAACAACAACCAAAGTGTCATCGAGTCATCCTGAGCAGCAATGAGCATAGCACACAAAGTCATGATGGCTCTTGTGTTGTGCAGTCGGCGTAGTGTGCTGCATGTAGTAGGTACACCGTACAGTTGACGATTCTATTGAGGCTCTTTTGTAGTGTAGTGACCATTAATTGCCTTTAGGTCAAAGTGCGGCAAGGCTCACTTTCCTCATATTGACGAAAAGAAGAAGACACCAAAGGAAAGAGGCGCTGTGAAAAGAGATTGTCGTTGGACCACTCGAGTGTCCATCACGATTCAATGTGACCCATGCGATGAACTGGTTCTTCTTCTTCTTCTTGCTCTTGTGGTGTGGACTGTGGACTGTGGACGAGACAAGGGAGATGTACACAGGCACAGGCCAGATTTCACTCGGGAGGAACGACAACCAGCCAGCCACGCTCTCATCTTCTGACCACATCACTTGTCATGTTTTATTCTCCCTTTTGCTAAACGATGATGATGATGAAGACGATGATGATCATGTCCTTTTGATTCCTCATCTTCACTTTTTCCTCTCCTCACTCGCAAATCTTTGTATTCCTCCCGCGATCAAAAGAATTGGATTAAAAACTTGGGCTTTAATGAGTCTCGCAAACAAGGAAAAGTAGCGACGACAACGACGTCGGCCTCTTTTCAAAAATTCATTTTCTTATGTCTTTATGAACAGTTTAATGGAATAATGGAACCTTTAATTTGTGTCCACGGGCCAAACTCCTTCAACCACTTGTTTTTTTTCAATCTCCGCAACAAAAAAATAATATTACATGGATTGACACATGCCGACAAGTTTCTTTAGGAGCCTCCTTTTTAAAAAAAAATCAGCATTTTTGATGAAAAAAATGAACTTGTTTTGTACTTTTCAGAGCCGACAAGCGGGGAGGCTGAGCTGAGTAGTCCAACGTCTGACGAGAATTTCAACTTTAACCTTGTGGACAGCAAAGGAAATAGTCATCGCGGGAACAACAATCATAATAACTTCCTAGCTCTGCAGAGGATACAAGACGTATTTCACAAGAGTCCTCCTCATCATCCGCATCATCCGCATCATCATCATCATCATCTCAAGAAGGTTCCTAATGGCGTTGGATCCAAGGAGGGAAGTCCTCGGGAGCTGAGCACGTCGCCCGGCCCTTCCACCCCGCCAGTCGGGTCCACCAGTCCTACAAATAATATCTTTAGTAATTTGCATGGGGTCCCTGGCGAATCCACGGATTCCTTGCGACGTCGAAAAGTTCACAAATGCGACTTTCAAGGATGTGAAAAGGTTTATACCAAAAGCTCCCACCTCAAAGCCCACAAGCGAACTCACACAGGTCAGAATTACATTGCTCTTTGTCTTTTTTTTGCTTTTCCACTCAACTCAAATCTTGTGTGGTACATCAAAACAGTAGCGTGTCCGTGTCGTGTCAAGTGGTGCGAAACTGGTGGATCATCAAATCATCATGAACCAAATCCATCCGATTTTTTTAGTAGACCGGAAGGGCGCATTCAGTCGTTTCTTTTTAATCATGCGTGAAAACACACTTTTTTGTTCTCCTGATTTGTCGCTTTGATAATATTGACGAATAGTACAGATTTGGTCCATTGTGACATTGTGAGGCCAGAGCAGGAGACAGCGAGCTGAATAGTACTTTCAATTCTCTTTGATGACCATTGGGTAGTTGACAATTATTTAGAGCATGAAATATGGCAAATTGCACCAAAACTAGACGCCATCATACGCCTTTGTTCTGTGGAGTTTGCTACTGTACGTGTGACCCGTTATTTCAGTGACGTGTCAACAACGTCAACATTCCCTACTGCACACTGCCTCGTTAATTCAGCAAACAAACACAAGCAACAGGGATTTGCATAGCCAACTAAACATGCTCAACACGTCTTTTCTCCTAGCATACGCATACGATTTGCCAATTGTGTTACTGTGTATCCTCAAAACAATCCTTATTTCTTTACTTTTTAATTGACTTTTGTGATTGAATTTATGAGGTGCTAAATCAATTCCTACACAGTCGTTTGCGGTTTTATTCTGTCGATAAGAAATGCGCAAAGTCGTAAATCGGAGATGCTAAAAGTCGGAAAAGTCAGGAAAGCTCTTTAGTTCCTTTGCGAATTCGCCAATTTTTTGACGGAGTAAAATAGTACAAAAGCTCGTTTTGAAGATGCTCAGACTTGTTTTTAAGTTTGGACATAAAAAGCGTGTGTCCCTGCAACGCATAGCATGGTCATCGTTAGCGTCAGCGTCGTCCATCGTGCGACAAAACGACTTGTGGTGTCCCTATCGCTATTTTATGACTGGTGGCCTCGTCAAAGTAACAACCTCATAAGTCTGGGAGACAAAAGGGTCACAAAATCTCCGTTGGTTCACCAACGTTTTCTCAACTGTTGTCACTAATCAATCCAGAAGGAATGAGAAAGCTGACGACAACAGTACAAACAACAACAACAACTACTATACCGACGACGATGACGACGACCACATTGTCCACAGAGGGCGACGAGTTATCACCTTCCTTCTTACTCCTACTGTGGATTTATGCACTTGATCCTCCGGAATTCACAAATGACCCAAAATGCCGACAAAATGCCGCCGTGCATGGCTTCACAGAAAACTGGTATTAAGGACTTTGCACTGCACATCCACTCCATGCCATAGTCACACTCACACTACAAGCCAAAAGGGTCATTTGGACATCTTGACATTTTTATAAAGGTGCAAATGGTCACGGTGGTCCTCTGGACGGTGGACACATCTGGATTCTCGGCACAGCTCACAAGACTCACAACCCGTCTTCCTTTTGAGGGCCATTCCCGCCCCTTGTTTCTTCAAACATTAAATGGACTTAACTCCATGTGCATATTGCCTTTATGGAAATTCCGTTTTTCGTAGCACCTGGCCTGGACCCTTTCAGATGCATTTTTTAGAAAAAACGTCGAATTTATTGCTTAGAAGAAGAAGGAGCAATATTTATACAGCATGTTGTGTTGCTTTTCGCCACACCTTTTCCCCTTTGTACACAAAATGCAGGGCTATTATCATTAAGTGCGGTTGGGTTTGTTGGTTATGTTATTTTTTTTTAAAATGTGAGTAGAGTTGGCTAGGAATTGTAATCATTTACAAAAATCTCATGTAATTCCATGAGCGGCGACCTTTGGCCTACCGAACATGGCGTTTGGCGAATCCTTGCCAAGTTGGACAGAGGAGAGGAGCAGGAGAGCGGAGGAACGCAAAACGCAACTCAACGTCGTCATCATTTCATCATCCTATTATTTGGAAAGACAAAAGGATCCATCCAAAAAAAACGTGTATACTAAATTAGCTGCTGTGTGTGTGTTTTGTTTTGCATAATGCCCCGATGATTTGGTTGGAAAAGGCTGCTGTGCCTCTGCTGCTCCGACCTCTTGAATATTCATGAAGTGACAGTGACCTCTGGCACGGCACATTATGCTAATGAGTCCCCAAAAACTACAATTTGTATCCACTCCAACTAACTAACTCCAACTCGGTTACTTTTACAACCTCTCACTCAAACTTGAAAGCAGCTAATGTATAATACTGTGTACAAACTAGAGAATCCTCCAACCCCCAAAAATCAAATCCATGCAATTTCTACGTTTAAAAAACTACGAAAGCGTAGCGCAAGAATGTAACACGTTACTGCACTGTACTGGATACTGGACTCAACACCAGTTTCTCAGGTTCAGGTTCATGCACCACGACACGACACGACACGACACGACAA
>JABASF010001715.1:0-19750 GCA_019776145.1 Harlomillsia oculata
CTCATGAATTATAAGCACAAATAGTACTATAAAAACAAAGCAAATTTGCAGAGATTTCTATTCCCTTGAGTGCTTATGGCGAAGATTTATTATTGAAATAAACGAGAAGGAAATAAAGTCAAATAAGTCATGAAAGATTAAAGTCAGCTGCTGTTCCTCCTTTTTCACCGCTTGTATCGCTACATTAGAATAAATAGAGAAATCTGCAGAGGATATACAAAGTCATCGGGGAGTGATTAAAATTTCAGAAAGATATGAAAGAAAAGTTACCAGGTGAACGATGATGGTACATGATACAATAATAATGGTCTCAATCTGTTCATGAAGACCTTAAACATTTCTCAAGAAGCATGGCACAGGTAGGAGCACAATAATGCGCCCGCAAGCCAATACAACGCCGACGAGTTAAAAGCGCTTTGGAACTGGACATTTCACATGAAAGAAGAGCGGCGAAGATGCATATTGTACCTTTTAACTTGTGAGAAAGTAAGAATATAGAAGTTCTTGAAATAATGAGGCCTCTGCGCTTTGCTTATTGCTAGAATATATGCAAAGCCTGCTGTCATGACATGATGACATCCCTTTGTACAAGAATGGGTACAATAATGAACCAGTGAATAATGCGACTTTTATCATTGCGTTTGAACAAAAGAGTCCACACGGACTGCCCGGAGTAACACATGTGTCACTTAACATCAAAGGGAAAGCATTGCGAACTAACCGCTTGGGAAATCATTGTAAGATTTCTGTGGTAGAGACAGAAAGCGGGAATAACGTCATTACTATTCCACTAATGAGCTAACATTCTTAGATCTGAATGCATAGGGTACTTGCCAAAATGGTAACTGATGAATTGATGAGAACTTGAAGCCAAACACATACTCATATAGCGAATATCTCTACATGTTAGCATCAAAGAAGAAAAATATACGTACCACGAGCCGAAGACTCTTCAAGGTATAAGGAAGCAGTTGCAGGTCGTCCAAACTTGGATAAGTATTGATTTGATTCAAATGAAGACCAGCCCAAATGTCCATGCCCAGGTAATTTGTCGCGAAGGACTTCAATGTTTAAACTGTGGTACAAAATATCCTTTTGATCATCAGTCAAACGACTAAGGAAATGATCCACAGAATCTCGAGATCTCAAGCTATCCCGCAACGACAGAGTAATAGTATTACTACCACTACTTGAACTTTCGTCACTTTTTTCTGAGATCGGGTTTTTCGGCGTGGTGTCACTTGTACTCCCTTGGGAACATTTGGACGACGTGCCTAGACTCCGATTCAACTGGAGAAAAAGAAGTAATGACGACATAGGAGAAGTAGCACTTGCTTCCGGTCTTCTCACAATCATCAGCCCGGAAGCATTGTGTAAACCAAGTGGATGAGTCGTCTTCGAGCCATGATGATGGAAAAATCTAAAACTACTCTTCTCGTGACAGAACCTCACTTCTTGAGAAAATACTCCACTTCCCAAAGACGCGGACCCTTCGACCAACAAGGTCTTATTACTTTTCACAAGTCCACATGTTCGTGAACACAACATTCCTCGCATCATATTCAACACGTCCAGAAAAACACGAAACGGGATCAAAAATGTACTTAATTAGTACTATTCCAACACCGTTAACTTGTCATACTTCCTGTATAAATAAAATTACATTACTTTAATCAATTTAACACAAATGTCAATTAATTGTCATTATATAGAACAGTATCTCTAATTATATTACCACTGTTACTTTATAGTACAAGTACACGATTACACCTGATCATTGACATCGTGTTCCGTCAACGACTATTATCGTACAAATCCTTTACATTACAAAATCAAAATAAAATGTGATAGTACGCTTACCTGAATGAAATAAAACACTCTTTTTGATGCGTAGTGACAGTGACAGTAAAAGGGGATAGTTTTATCCTGGAGGTTGGCGCTGGACTGAAACTGAATCCGAGAGAGTCTGGCACTTTTTAAGTGATCTGCTTTCCCATTTGATGCGGGTGTTTCACATTGGACATGCCTCAGAAACCCAGAATGCACACAATTCGCGCCTCTGCTCATGCGTCTTTTCTCAGTTTTTGTAGCATTTTATTGCTTATTGTTACATTCCATGAAAACGTTAAACAATTATTAGTTGAATAAAAAATTATAGTTGGTCGACTTCCATTCGTTTCATTGCGTTGCATATTGCATTGTTGACGCTTTCTTCGTTCTTCCATGCCGTATTTGGAATATGTCATATAAAAGCAATAGAAAAGGTCCCATGTAACTGTGCATATAGGATTCCATGTAATTTTATGTTTTATTTACTACACTTACACTACAATTGACAGTTGACGTATCATTATCATCAAAAGATTTCATGCAAGAATTCTTAATCATCACTTTTTTCTTGGACGCTTTTATCTTATAGGGAGAATGAGGACTCTATGAATTTGTTGGAATAATCTTATCACTTGCATGCATATGCACAATGTACAATTATGCAAACTAGGAAGAAGTCAGGTGTTAGTTATAGGTGTATATGATTTATCTGTATAGTCATAAAATCCGTTCATTCCGGAGCGGAGACCGATTAAAGTTAAATGCAAATGAGGGAACAATAGATAGGCAAATCGGCAAATGATGAAAGAATAACATTACTTTATTACTTTCTATCTAAGCATTTTTTCATTGACATCCATTTTCGACTTAGACTCATATCGATAAGCGTTTCGTCGTCAGTTGTCGTTGTCACCAATCAAGCCATTCATTAATGACATCATTTTACGATGAGCAATAAACATATTTCCTTAAACCATAATGCTAAGTACTTGTTATTATTAAAATGACATTGTGTGTATGAAAATATAACACAGGTTATCGAGCTCAAGATAGGAATGATTGGATTCATTGAATGTCTTGCCTAGAAGTCGTCTGCTCGCGTCTCTCTGGATCTGGAAACTCCATGCAAAAAACGAAAGCACATGACTTTATTAGAAAAAGCGCGTGTATTTTGCTGGTATATCCTTTTTTGCTTCAGTAGCTGGGCAAAAGTGCTCACTCTTCTCACGATTACGATTCGCTCACTTTACGTAATTTTGTCATTGGTTGGAACGCAGCATCCAAAGATAATAATTTTTGACAAGGTAGGATTCCAAGAAACTCTCAAATCTTTCCTAATAATTGTATATCAAAAGTGTCATCATGAGCGCCGTCGTGCGCAGTGCATTGTTGCAAAAATCCCTTGGCTACGGTTACATTCCACATCAGCTGTTTCCTATCCGGTAAAAGATTCAATGTTAGATTAACCTGTTTTTTGGTGGTGATAATTATTTGTATCACATAAATTAGCTTACACTAATTAAATGATTGTACATAAGTGATTTTCAATGTAATTGGAATTCATATTTGGTTGTTTGTGTATAATTTTTGGTGTAGCGGAATATCTGTTTCAACAAATATGTCTTCGAAACCGGACCCAAAGCCGGATACATCCGGGGATGATGTTCTGTTTACGACAGTTAATGACAAAGGTTTAATTACATTAAATCGACCCAAGGCACTCAATGCTCTCAATCTAAACATGGTTCGAAAAATCTATCCAACTTTGAAACAATGGGAGAATGATAATAAGAAAATGGTAATCATAAAGGGCACAGGTAAATTGGAACTTGCATTACTAAAATGTATTTTAATTACAATGCTGTAGACGTATATATTCCATTGGTTTAAAGGATATATGTGCGTAATAATTTAATAATGTAAGTGATGTTCATATTATTCGTAATTAATTATTATTCATTTACTGATTAATTTAATGGCAGGGGGAAAAGCATTCTGTGCTGGTGGGGATATACGGGCAGTCACGGATTCCGCAAAAGCCAAAACATCATTGTATCAAGACTTTTTTAAGGAAGAGTATCAATTGAATGCGTTGATTGGAACATTGCAACTACCATATATAGCCTTAATTGATGGTGTGACAATGGGCGGAGGAGTTGGACTCAGTGTTCATGCTCCATTTAGAGTGGCAACAGAAAAAACCTTGTTTGCAATGCCGGAGACAGCAATTGGGCTTTTTCCTGATGTGGGCGGCAGTTACTTTCTTCCAAGGCTTGGAGGACGATTGGGACTTTACTTGGCCCTCACTGGTTATCGTCTCAAAGGAGCTGATGTCTTCAGAGCCGGGGTTGCCACCCATATGTGTGATAGCAATAAACTGGAAGATCTGGAACGTGACCTCTTTTCACTAACCTCGGATAAGCATCAAGATATTGATGCAACGTTGAAACGTTATCATGACCAGTGTGTAGAGTCAAAGAAAGAGTTCTCATTAGGAAGCAAGATGGACGACATCAATAAATTCTTCTCTGGGAACTCAATGGAGGAGATTTTGAGTGCTCTTCGTAAAGACGGAAGTGATTGGTCCAAAGAGACGGAAGCAACGTTGTTGAAGATGTCACCCACTAGTCTTAAAACTACGTTGCGATTGTTGACGCTCGGTGGGGATTTGAGTCTCTTGGAATGTCTTCAGATCGAGTATCGTTTGTCTCAAAGATGTTGTGAGGCCACGACTGATTTTATTGAAGGTTCGTAGTTGTTTGACTGGTATTATTAAATATAAACGTACCCTGATAATAATGTTTAAAATGGATTTCATATATAAAAACCGTTTTTTGCTATTAGGCGTTCGTGCCCTGCTTGTGGACAAAGATCAGCAACCTAAGTGGAACCCAACTAGTTTGGAAGGTGTCACCGAGGAAATTGTGGATAAATTTTTCTCGCCCTTGTCACCTGAGAGGGAACTCGAACTGTGAGATTAGTGAATAATATTAATAAGTGAGCCGTAATCGGTAACTCCGTTGGTTCTTATAGTGCAAAATATGTACTTAAAATCCTGATTGCCATTAAATGAAAGCGGTTAGTATATAATTTATTTTTATTGTACTCGTTTCATTGTCAGTAAGCATTATAGTCATTAACATACGGTCAGTTGGTCACTAACCATATATTGGAGTGCTTAAATTAAATTATACAAATGCAGTTGTAATAAATGAGCAATAATGGAGCAAGTAATAAAAACAGAAATCGTGTTTATATCATGTTTATTTCTGTATTAGGCCAGGAAGAATGTCATTGACTCGGCTTTTCCCCAGCTTGGCAAGGTCATTTCTACTTATAACGTTAATTTATTTTCAAAAATTTTTAATGATTAAATATGATAGTAATTGAGTACTCGGAAATTTTAAACCGTTACGTAAGCGTAATGCAAGCTCATGAAATAACGCAATGTAAAGGTAAGAATGGAGTTTCCATAGACGACTTATGTCTTAGCATAAATTGCTCCACCTTTATGTTTGCACGTTCGCAGGTCGGTAGTCGGTAGTCGGTAAGGTACCTCTTACCTCTGAGATGTCAAATATGAGCAAATGTCATTTTTGTACCGTGAAATGTGTGATTGTGATACTTTCAAGCTTGAGCGTGTTAAAAAATGCTGAGTTAAAAATGAAGACTCACATTTTTATTTACCGGCGCCTGAGACCGTGTGGAAATGAAACCGGCATGTCCAGTTCCTTTTAGCGTGGTTGTGTAATTCTGCAAATGACGCTTGCTTCAGGGTACTTCATAGCTTAGCTCAAGTGCAACCCAAAAGCACGAGTCTTATTTCATAGGAGCCACAAACACTGCCTCCATAAATCGTTTCAAATTCCGAGTAATCGGTGCTTTTGTTCAGTTTCCAGTGACAAAACGCACAATGAATAGCACACTAGAAGAGTGGGCTTTCACTCATCCACCACAGTTTGAAGCCTTTTGGTTCGAAAAGATTGATTTGAATTCAGTTCGAATATGGGCACTAAATCATCGTACCTCGTCCACTGTTTATATTGCCATTGCTTATCTTCTCCTCACTGTCTTAGGACAACAGTGGATGAAAAATCAAAAGCCTTTTCAATTGGACGGTTTACTTTTGTTTTGGAACATTTTTATTAGTTCCTTGTCTATTTTTGCACTTTGGAGGGGCATTCCAGAATTCATCCATATTCTAAGTTTACCAAATGGATTTTATCGATCAGCATGCCTTCGGTAAGTTTGTCCATACGATTACCAACTATACCGACTGTACAGTAAGAAACGCTTTAATTCAACAGTTCAATTTTCTCAACAACAGTATAGCAAAATGCATTAAACTGGACTCGTCCTCCGGATACTGTTAAGTTGTATAGTTACTGAACGTATAATATACTGTATGTGAACGTGAACACATTGTTTCGCATACTGTTGTTGTTCATTGTTTATGTTTGGTACAGTAAAATTAATAGGCTTCTTCGGCTATGAGAAGATAATTGCTAACTTGAGAGCATAAAAATTAATGTTGATACAATGTGTTCGCAGAGAGGGATTGAGTGAACCTGCAGTTTTCATGGGATATTTGTTCGCGTTTTCAAAATTTTTGCACATGGGAGATACTGCATTTTTGGTTTTGCGGAAGAAACGCATTACTTTCCTACATTGGTAAGTATGGATTTTTATTTCTTCAACCATTCCTTCAATTTCAATCCTATATTATACACGTAATTAGTGATGATCTCACATTAAATGAAATCATCAGTAATTTTAACGTACGTTTAATTAATCAGTTTTCATCATGCCACAACTGCCGTGTTGGTATTCTATGCTTTTCCGGAAGCTGAGCCTATCTCCAGGTGGTTAGCTGTGATAAAACTTTACCGTGCATGTCTTCATGTATTCCTACTTTGCAATTCTTGTAAGAACCGTAATTATAATTATATACTTCTGCTGCTAACTGCTAATCACAAGACTTTCTTTTAGAGATCGATGACTAATGAAGTTTATGAAATGCCATTTTAATTTTGTAAGGGTTTGGGATTTCATTTGCCGAAAATCGTCAAAATGTTTATCACCGGTTCCGAAATTATGCATTTCATTGTGGGTTTGTATGTGAACGTCTTCACATTACTACAAATTGGTATGTTGAATATTATGATAAATAATCGTAATCATTGCTGTATGAATTTATGCTGACCCATAAAATTGAATCCTGTACTTTTCAGCAAATGGACAACCTTGTGCAAGAACGTGGACATCAATAAAGATGAACTTTGTGATGGGACCTCTCTATTTAATTCTGTTTGGACGTTTCTTCTACACAAATTACTTGACGAAACGAAAACTTAAGACAAAATAAATGAAGATGTTTGAATCCTTTAAAACATAATAATTTTGAAAATTAGGGAAAATCTAATAAGAAACATAGTAAACGGAATATATTTGAGAATGCTTGTTCATGGGAAGCTCATTATCACTACTGTCGTGAACTAATTTCACTAATGTGCACATTAGAATTGTGGATTGTGGGTAGGCAGTTTCATCTTCAAAGATATAATACAATTTAGTAGGTGTGAACTTGACTGTTGTATACATTGTTAAATTTTTCTAGGCACGTGCAAGATGCAACCTTTCGTTTGCTGTAATTAAGCTTATGTACAGATCCCGATCCATCTTCAAAATTCTTAATGGTGAGAACCAAACGTGAAGGAAGCTGATTCTTCCTAGTTTCGTTAATATTTTAAGCAGGTTTCTTTGCAGCTCATTTTTCATTCCATCTTTTCGTCTTTTCCAAAAAAGAATTACAAAAACTTTGTGCATCTTAGTTGTTCCATTTGTAGACAGTACAAGTAAAAACGACTTTTATTGTAGTTCATATTGGATGGGCAAGGGATACAATAACTTGTGCAGACATTGTGAAATACAGCTCAGCTTGAAAAACAATTCTAATCAAATTCTCATTTCATTTTCAAAATGGTTTTGGAAAACGAGCCTTGGATTACAAATAATTCCCAAAGGGAACCCTTTGAGTTTGAAAAGTTTGATTTCAACGCAAGTCGTCTGTGGGCTTACAAAATGCGGCCAACGATTGGATTCTTGGCGATATTTTATCTTCTTTTGGTCTACTGCGGACAAATGTGGATGAAAAATCGTCCTGCGTTCAAACTTCAAAAATCGCTTATCGTCTGGAACGGGTTGCACGCACTCTTTTCTATTGTTTGTGCATACCGAATTGTAGTTGGAGAATTCATCTTTAATAAATTCCGGTCCTGACTTTTTGTACAGATACGCATGCACAAGGTAGGTACTTGGTCGCATTTTTGAAATTCTCATCAACGCAATGAACCCTTGACATACAATGATACAACTTACATAAAATATGCCCTTACATACATTACATAAAATAACTGAATTACGTATCTGCAGAGACGGATTTGATGCGGTTAGTATCTTTTGGGCTTGGCTGTTCACTTGTGGTAAAGTAATAGAATTGGGCGACACTGCATTTTTAGTTCTACGGAAGAAACCATTGCTCACACTTCATTGGTATGTCCGTAACTATAACATATAAATTTATTTGCTTGAACATATGCATTTTCGCAACCTGTTCCTAAACAACTTACATTAATTTTTGAACTTGTAGGTTTCATCATGCGACTGTTCTGTACTTTTCTTTTTTCCTATGGGCTGAAGCGGAACCCATGGCCCGACTTGGTGTCCTTAACTGTCTCGTGCATTCCGTCATGTATTCTTATTACACCTTGATGGTAAGTTGAAAATATTACTATGATCGTACGTTTTTATACATAATTAATACTTGCCTCTGAACGTGTAGGCATTGAGGATTCGAGTTCCGAAACTAGTGTCAATGTCAATCACTTCCTTGCAACTTTTACAATTCCTGACAGGACTTGGTCTCAACATCTATACGATTTTTATGAAAAGTAACTGAAATGAATATTATTATTGAGTGTTTTCTTATCGTTTACAGTATTGCTCACTCTCGTTATATTTCTTTCTTTTACAGTGCAAGGAATTCCGTGTATACGAACAGACGATTCTATTAGAATACAATTAATTGTAGGGATGTCATATTTGGGTCTTTTTTCTAGATTCTTCTATAAAGCTTACATTCTCAATGATAAGGGGAAACGTGATTGAAATGAGCTTATTTGAGACATTGAAATTGGCCAGAAATCGATTGGCTATTGTAAATTGTAATACTATTCACTCAGTAAAGTTGAATCCGAAATTGCACAAATTGTCATAACAACATTAGGAGGATGTTTAATAATTTATACAGTTATTGTTTCTGAAATAAGAAAGTTCTCAATAAATAAAACTAATTAATGTACATGGCGTGCACATTTTGATTTTGTTTGGGGCTTTGACTACAACTGCTAGCAACTTTTTCCCGTTCTAATTGTGTCAATGTAATGCTTAGGAATTTTATGAATCCTTGATTCCATTTATTTTTTTAAGACGCAACTTGGTACACCGAGTGCGTGCGAACTTTTTGGTTGTCATTATCATTACTAATAGTTGATAGTGTTAGTTAATGTTACTAGTACATTCATGCATTTTGATTCTTAAAGACCTAACAGCTAAAATGGGTAGTGTGGGTTCACTATTTCAATGTATAATGAAAATACGCTCATTATTAGTGGAAACGCGCAATAAAATCCTACTGTTGCATTGACGAAACTGATTTCTTTGAAACAAAAAGTAGTAATAGCGTACCCAAATTTCACATGTGTTGCAACAGTTTTGCAATTTTCAAAAGATGGTATTTCCGTAATAAAGTTTATGAATAGGTGAACACTTCCTTTGGGGCATTTTAATATCCTGTTGACGTCGAAACTGCGTGGGACGACGACGAGCATTATAGAAGTTTCATACACTTTTCTTTAGATTGTCTCAAATAATCTTTTAATTTATGTTTTCTGCAAAAATGAGTATTTTTGAATCGGACTCTGACGATCTATGGGATACTAGTCAATCTGTGACTGATCCATTTTGGTTTGAAAAGTTTGATTTCCCTGGAAGTCGTCATTTGACATTAAACCTTCGTCCTTACATCGGATTTCTTGCTGTTGTGTATTTATTGGCTGTGTACTGGGGACAAGCATGGATGAAGAATCGACCTGCATTTCAACTGCAGAAATCTCTTTTCATTTGGAATTTGTTGCTTTCCGTTTTTTCGATTTGTTGTGCAATTAGGATGGTACCTCAACAATTGACGCTACTCCTGTCACCAAATGGTATCTTCCAATATTCCTGTGTTAGGTTGGTTATCCATTTACATTTTTGATGACATGTATTGCTTAATCTTTGTAATATATCCGTTGACAGATGAAGTAAATTCTTTTATTGTTTCTAGGAAAGGAAATTATGATGCAGTGGGGGTATTCTGGGGTTGGCTCTTTATGTGGAGCAAGATTCTTGAACTTGGAGACACAGCATTTATTATTCTACGTAAGAAACCACTTCTTAATCTTCACTGGTGAGTTTCCGCATAAAAGGATGTAAACACTAGCTTTTATTATATAAGCCATAAAAACTTACAAATCGTAACTTAAAAGTAACTGAATCCTTTTAAGGTTTCATCATGTCACCGATGCTGTATTTTTCCTTCTTTTTGTGGACCGACGCAGAACCAATGGCAAGAATCGGTGTTATGAATGTTATCGTGCATTCCATCATGTATTCCTACTACGCCCTGATGGTATATGTTATATTCTCATTTTTTGAATAGTGTAACACGACAAAAATTCCATTTCTGTTCATTAAAAGCCTACAAATTTCATTCATAAATCTAGGCTTTAAAGATTCGAGTTCCCAAACGCATTGCAATGTGCTTGACGTCCATTCAACTTCTTCAATTCGTTATGTGGTTGCTAATCAATTTCTACACTGTTTTCACTCGTGGTAAGTATTTATATAAAATGAACTGTACTTCCAAGGTGCTAAAATGACATTTTTTAACGACTTGTTGACATTCATTGTACAGCGCAAGGGAAAAGTTGTGTACGAACTAACAACTCACTCACCATTCAAGTTTCCTTAGGTTTATCTTATCTCATTCTATTTGCTAACTTCTTTTATAAGACATATGTTTTAAATGGTAAGAAAAAACGTTTATAAATTGTGTAGATTGTGTACTTTTTGTGTTACCAAATAGTTTTGCAATAAATGTCATATTCCTAATTATAATCATGTCAAAATGTTGTATATTTGTTGATTTTGTTCTTGGAAATTCTTGCCCTGAAACTTTCTACCTCAATAAATTTACCATTAGAATAGGATAGAACGCATTTTTTTGTTGACAGGAATAGGAATAAACACACTTGCTGCCCATTAAGCATCATAACGCGTTTTATTGAACATTTATCCTTGCATTTTTAATAATTTAACGATCACAGTCCGTGTGAGAATCTGCGTAATTGTGCACAGAAATGATTTAGTGGAAGCGTGCCTATGCAAATTCTCAGCGTAACGAGCGTTGTTAGCATTTCTCAGCCTTCATTTCCTGTACTATCATTTATATTTCTAAACCATAAGCCATAAACTGAACCAAAATGCTATTCGACGGAGAGTCTGATGAGAGACTTTTAGGAGCATGCATCACAATCAGAATCAGAAAAATAACAAAAAATCTCCGACTCCACGTACATTAATGCAACTTCATTTGAAGGTGGAAACATTAATATTGTTTTCTGTACGTCATTGCATCTACCTGCTGAGTTTCCTGCTGAATTTCTGGGCTATTAAACTACTAGTATAATTAACATGAAAAGGCACAAGTTCACTTTGAGTGTTAAGGACACATCTGATGGTATTTTATAAGACGATTTGAGCCTTAACATACTTTTTCTAAAAGCTTTTTCGCTATTATAGTACAGCTTTTACTTATCAGGTGAGGCCGTTCTCCGGGGAGCCAACAGCCAAGTCCTACGCGTAGCAAAATTATTATCTTACTTGTTTATAGGTACTCATCTTCAATTGCATAACATAAACATAACATGCTATGTCAATTGGTACTTCAAGTCTGATAAGACGTGAAGGTTTTGCACCTGAAGTATGCAGTGGTTATATAAGAATCGAAAAATGTAGGACCGTAGTACATTTGCGGACATTGCGCTGTAGAAAGACGGTTTCATGGGATTTTAGCTTTTTATTATCGAAAAGTAAAACCGTAGAGCACGGGAAATCCAGTGTTGACATGGATAATTCCACTGCATCTCCATGGCTGTATGAAGATCCTGTTAGATTTCAACCATATTGGTTTGAGCATATCGATTTGCAAGAAACTCGTGTATGGGTAAAAGAAAAGCATTCCCTAATTACTTTTCTCTGTGCTGTTTACATTGGATTCATATGGGCAGGTAGAAATCAAATTTGTCGATCAAATCCATTCTTGGTACATTTAAAAAAAACTGTATTGACATTTCTCCAGGACCCATTTACATGAAAAATAGAGCAGCATTTGACCTTAAGAAACCATTGGTTCTGTGGAACCTTTTGCTTGCTGCGTTTTCAATTCTTTGCACAATTCGCAGTGTTCCAGAATTTTTATATATTCTAAGTCTCCCTAATGGTTTCCATCGGCTAGCATGCGTGAGGTGAGTGGAAAGGTCAAACGTAATTTATTGGAGCAACTAATCGTGGCAAATAACTAATAAAAGTTTAAATTTAAGAAATATTAATATCATTTAGGGAAGGTTTAAATCCCCCTGCTGCATTTTGGGGTTGGATGTTCACCGTTTCCAAAATTTTTGAGCTGGGTGATACAGTTTTTATTATTCTTCGGAAAAAGAACTTGCAGTTACTGCATTGGTCAGCACGCTAGCGTTACGACTTACGTACAAATTGACTTTTCAAATCGTTTTCGATTTAATTAATCTTGACTTTGGTGTAAATTTTGCGCAGGTACCATCACTGCACTGTTCTTTACTTCTGCTTCTTCATGTTCATTGAAGCAGAGCCCATGGCAAGATGGGCCGTCATGAATGTCATCATTCATTCATTTATGTATACGTACTTTGCGCTGATGGTAATCACTAATCACTTATTAAGTTATTAAATGAAACTTCTCAAGACCATATTACAAGGAATTGGTTTAACACTTGAATAAATGTCCTGTCCCTGTCCGTAGGCAATGAATATAAGAATACCCAAAAAGGTGTCCATCGCAATTACGTCGATGCAAATCCTTCAGTTCATTATTGGGTTGTATGTGAACATCTACACTATGACAGTGATAAGTAAGAACCGTTTTCTTATCTTGTGTATACAAATCCAAATGATGTCGGGCAATTCACAAATGGGACATAAATGCAATTCTATGTAAATCGTTAAGGTCAAGGTTATCCATGCGTACGGTCCAGAGCTTCCATCAAGATTCAAGTGATCATCGGATTCTCATATTTATTTCTTTTCATGAACTTTTTCTACAAATCATACGTTGCTCCTAAACCAGCGATTCTCGCAAAAAAGCAATTGTAATTTGTAATATTTAAAGGTTATTATTTCATTAGTAATTCATATGTACGTATCACGTAAAGTAATCCGCTTTACATTGTCATAGCATGATTTATCATTTTATAACATTGTGTATTGAATAATTATAATTATTAATTAACTGGAGTAATTACAAAACAATATCATGTAATTTCAAATATAAGACAAGTTCGTCGTACATAAGACTTTCAAGTAAAATAATCAAAGTTTCACAATCAGTTACATCATGTAAATGTAGTATTGATTTCAAATACCAGCTGAAACATTATCTAAATTGTTGAATGTCTTTTGTACTGCTTCCCAATACGAACAAACGTTATATGGCAAACCATGTTTTTTTGCTAGAGCTTTTACTCTGTCTCTACACATTTTGTTTTTAAACTGAGGCATGGTTGGGAAAAGATGATGTTCAATTTGATAATTGAGGTATCCCATCCAGTAATCCACCCACCAGGAGGAACGAACATTCATCGTGTGAATTAGAGAATACTCGACCCAGTGAGTCGGTTCGTTTGTGACCGGAAGGTGTGAATGAGATAAGCTAAAGTTTCCAAAAAGATACATAGTTGCAAGCCAAGTAAACAAAACAGAGTATCCAATCCCAACGTAGTATCCTATGAAATAACTTCCAATCATGCAACCCAAATCAAACCATTCCTTTTTAATTACACAAAATCGAGGATGCAAATAGAATTTCCACACAAGGGCTACTAAAAGACAATCGAAGGGAAGAAACAACCATTTTTGATAGCGTAGAAAAACGTTGACATTTCCGTTGCTCACTGCCTTATCCATGATAGCTTTGTGGAAAGCAAGAAGAGGAAGTGTTTGTAGGTCAACGTCGTGTTTCAGATGTTGTGGTTTTGCATGGTGTCTGCTATGTTGATTGACCCAATAACCCCCAGAAAGCCCAAATACAAGTCCAAAAAAGATGGATTGTAACTTCCGATCCACCTTTGGGTATCCTGTCAATGAGTGGTGTCCTGCTTCATGCTGAATCCAGCCAGTGCGACCAATACTTAATGCCATGAAGCAAATTCCAATTATTTGCCATGTAAGTGTAAGTGGCTGTGATGTTAAAATGTAAATCGCTGTGAGTCCAAAGAAGAAAGCATCCAAGAATCTCCACAAAACGTGAAAATAGGATGGCTCAAAGAATCCTTCATTCTGAAGCTCCTTGAATAACGTTAGAAAGTCTGACGTAAGAGCATCATTCCTTTTCTCCGATGAAGACTTGACTGAGGACACTGCAATGAATATTAGAGAATAAATTAATGCGAGTTTACGAATGTTACAAAGGACGAAGGGGCGTGAGCGTGAGAAAAATTCGCAGATTCTCAAGCTTAAACATTAACTATACGTTGCAATCCGTCATTTCTTCCAAACAAGCGTATTAAAAGTGCTCGGCAAATGAAAACCTTAACTAACGTTTTTTAAGATCTGCTGGTCTGTGAGGTAATGATTTCATTATAGCCATCACTTTAAAACTGGATCGATAGTGAAATTGTTGCACTGCATGCGTTGCGTCTTCTCCAGTTGAGGTATACAGTTTGATGATTCCTCCTCCAGGATGACGATGTATCCAGCTCGTTACATCGTAGTAGACACCATCGTACAAGAGTTCGAGTTTATGCACAGGATCTTGTACTGCTGTACAAATTTTATTTTTGGTGTCATGGTTATTTTCGTTGTTTAAATTATCACTTCGACTATTTGGACTCATGGTGAAGTAAAATTTACGGATCCGGGCACGATCTGTACAGTATTAACTAACACGGGCACGTCACTGGTATTACTGTGATCTGAATACAGAAGATTTCCAACCTAAAGAAAAGTAGCATTACAATTTTTTTTGCGAAACTTGACTGCGAATTTTTATCATTTATCTGAAATGAACTGACTGCTGGAGAGAAGTACGGATCCGGAGAGAAAAGCGGGCATAGCCTAGCAATGCAGCAACTCGTTTCCTGTGAGTCACTTCATAAACAGGTTTATCGTGAGAACAATTTCACTGAGTACAAAAGTACGAAAGATTTGCAAAAATGTAACCCTTCCTTTATTCACATCGCAATATCATTAACTATTGACAGTAATCGAACCAAAAGTACCAGTAAACTATATGCATAATGAAGATTTTGAAATATTAGCACATTTTTCATATAAATACAATTTGAATGCAATTTGGTGAAAGCTTGTTATCTGGTTTGAACATAGTTCGTAAACAAAACGTATATTAACTTTAAGGAGTTTTACGTGAAGTTTGTTGGCAAAATTCGCTTATTTGTGGATTTTCCAAATGCCACGAACTAGTGGAGTAAGGAGTGGGTTGGAAAAGTTTTCGTAGTATTTACAGTGTACAATGTACATTTATATATTTTCTCGACTCTCCGTAATTAACGTCACTATCTGGTAGAGAAATCTTATCAATCAGATTCTTGCAACCCAACTGTTTTTGAACAATTCCTACATGCTACAGGGTTTTAAAAAATGAAATAAACTCCGGTTTCCTGAGCAAACAATAATAGGGCGAAAACGGTATGAAGTACCTTTAAAGGGCAATAATTATAATAATATAATAAATAATAACTATACTACTAAAACAGGCAGCTTTATTCTATACTTCAGGCATGTATAAGCTCCGTTATTTATAACCATCATGATAACATAAAGATTCCAAAATTGCATAAATTCGTAGAGCGTTGAAGAGGTATATTCATCAGTTGTCGGTAGTTATATAGTTAGTTGTCCATCTATTTTATTGTCTTTTAATGCCGTGTTTATGTGCAGACCCCAGAGCATAAATGTTTAATCTTGATTTAACATAATTGAATTTAACATGGGCTTAAGCTATTCCCATAAAAAATTTAAAAGCCCTATCCTAGTGTCTTACTTTATTGAGCAGTTAACATAAATAATTATGCATTTTCTCTGTAACTGGGAATTTGGATATAACATGGCATTTTCTGCTTTAAAAATTAATTATCTATATTTGATGAGATAATATGAAATAAAAAATTATGTATAAGAATATTTTATCTTGTTCTTAAAAATTATACACGCGCAAATTTTATTTTTAATTGTTATTCGTTTCATTACAGGGTTGACTATAGACTATAGGGAAATAAAGAAATGATATTTTCTTTGACAATGTTAATTTGTTTAAAGAGTACGGCATTCATAGGTTTTTAACAATTTTGTAATGGGGTGCTAATTTTTATGACTGCATTATTTCATGAGCGACATCACCCAAATTATTGAGTGATTTCCAAGCCCCTTCCTTGTAAGTACAGAGGTGATAAGGCAAATCATATTTCTTAGCTAAGGCTTTAACCCTGGCACTACATTGTGGATTTCTAAATTGAGGCATTGTAGGGAAAAGATGATGCTCAATTTGATAGTTGAGAAACCCCATCCAATAATCAATCAACCAAGAAGATCGCACATTGGTCGTATGATGTAATGCATACTCAACCCAATGTTCTGTACCGTTTGAAACTGGGAGATGTGTGTGTGAAATTGTAAAGTTACCCAAAACGTACACTGCTCCGACATAAGTCATAGCGGTACTGCTCCAAAACCCCACGTGAAAAATTGCAATATAGTGATAAAGCAACATTAAACTTAAATCTATCCATTTTCTTTGTTTGATCACATGGACAGGGTGCAAGAAATACTGCCATCCGAGTACAGTGATGAAAGTTCCTAGAGGAACGAAGGCCCATTTTTGGAAACGGATCAATAAGTTAAGTTTCACTAAATTGAAGTTCAATAAACGCATATTAAATATGGGTTTCATTTTAGCAGCGGCAGTATTGAATACTACAACAGGAAATGTGTCCAAGTACAAATCATACTGTAAATGTTGCGGACCGGCGTGATGGCGATTATGGTGTCCCATCCAGTAATCCGCCGAAAGACCACAAATTGCTCCTACACCATGCATGACATTATTATTATTATACAATCTGGCTTAATTGATAATTACTCACAGTAATAGATAAAAACAATGTATTATAATTATATTTGACCTAAATAGACGTTTTTGATTAATGTGTCCAAACCAAGGCTTCCGGTGAGGGAAAAGTGTCCTCCTTCGTGAGCCACATGCGCTGCTCGTCCATTGGCTAAACCCCCAAGAAAGATTGCAAGGAACCATTGCCCGTAACTAAATGTTTCTCCATTGAGCAAATAGAAACTGATTGCAAGGAAGAAAATAATTTCGCTGCATCGAATGAAAGTGTATGACATGGACGGATTAAAAAGCCCTTCTTCCTGCACTTCATTGTATAATTTTAAGAAATCATTTGTAAGTGCCTCGTATCGCAAAGTTTCCTCTGATGTTTTCTTGTTTCCGTTATCTACAACAACAAGGTTTGTGAATCATATTATACTTTCACTGAATTAATACTTCCACTACACTTATGTATATTATGTAGAACGAACAAGCTAGAAAATAATAAAAATCAAATATATATGCTTGGAATAAAGTCTTATGACTTTTACCAGAACTTATTTTGGATAAAGCCAACCGTTGAGGGAAGGATTTCATAATAGCCATGACTCTTTTAGATGATCTATGATGAAATTGCTGCACCGCGTGTGTCGCATCTTCCCCCGAACTTGCGTACAACTTAATAATGTCTCCACCAGGATGCTTGTGATACCAATTTGAAATATCGTAGTACACTCCATCGTACAACAGCTCTAGACAAGAATTTTTGTCTCGTAACAAATGGTTGACCATTGTCGACACTTTAGAAAATTGTAATTTCGAATGTATGCACTTCTTCAACTAAACATGTGTTCAACGCCAAGGTCCAGAACTCAAAGAGTCTCTCAGCATCAATATCGTTTATCTAGGAAATGTTTCTACCTCTTTTGCAACAGATTTCCAGTTGAAGATTTTCTCAGCATCAAGTCTCGTGTAACAGAATGGAAGCTTCAAAATAATATTGTTTTGGTTGTTGTGTTGGTTAATAATAAATTTACCATGATTCCTGTTTTTGTGCTGTGTTTCATGCACACTGTTCTTGAATGATGTTCCTGATGGCTCCATTTTGTTACTTATAATGAATTTCAAACTTTCAGCGTTGAAATATACATGACTCATACATTGCTCGAAGTATAACACGAAGTCCTGGATAGTTGTTGTTTATGCAAGTCTGTTGTTTATTCTAGCTGCACATATATAATATAATGCCATTTCTAACTATAGAAGCAAGCTCTAAATAATTACATTTAATTATATAAATTCAAAAAATAATAACTTGTTATAATAATCCAATAATATAACGAGGAGAGCGCATAGCATCATAACAATAACTATAATAAGAACAATGCGAAGATGCTAAACTAAAGTCTATAATAATAACATGACACGCTTTCAAAGGACGGCAGGCGTACTGCTTGCAACAATGACTAATACTAGTTTTATTATTTATCAGTTCACACCATGACTTCATGAAAAATATTAGAAACTAATCAATAGAAATTTAGTAAAGACAATTTTCTATTCTTTAAAGTTTCGAAGGTATCGAATTTTGTCTGTGGGTGCAGGTTTTGTTCGAAAACTGTATGATTCCTGCGCATAAGCTGTGAAAATAAAGGTTATTGTTTACTGTCACGTCAGCTAAATTAATCGTTGGATAATAAATGAGAATGAACTATGTTTTTGTTTTGCACCTAAAGCATCATCACCAAAGGGCCCGGACGACCTTCGAGGAAACACAGGCTTGGTCCTCTTTGGGAAATTATGATGCGACGTTACAGATGATTCGTCAGTGATTGTTGGTGTTGGAGTTGGTGACTCCCGTTGCATTTCTATTGAGTCAGGATTACTTGCACAGTGAAGCCTTCGACACCTGCCATACAATGATACAATGTAAAAGCACTACAATCACAGTATGTAGTCATCTTTTGGAGTCTACTAATTATTTTCAAGTTCGCTACGGATACTATAAGTAGGAAGAAAATGAATGTTTCACTTATTTAAAGGAATCATATTATCATAATTATCAGCAAGTTTTGACCAACTGAATTGCATAAGCCATTTACTTGAAGATTACATACATTTTTACCATTTGAACTCTTACCATAGTTTGGTGCGTACGATGACACATAAAGTTACAGAGATAATGAATGTGCATATGATAAGCGTCAGCCACACCTGCAGAAATCGTGGCACTTTTCCATAGTAAAGTACTGAAAAAGTGTGAAATTGTATGTTACATTAATGGGAACTGCTGAAATAAGGATTACACTGTTTCGTTGCATTGTTATTATTCTATAAGAAAATGTTCTCTTCAAGTACCTTCTGGTTGGGATCCGTTTGGGGCTAATCGATACATACGGTAATGAGTAGGAATATCCGCATCCTGAATGTCCTGAATCAAGT
>JABASF010001716.1:0-17203 GCA_019776145.1 Harlomillsia oculata
TATGACAACTTTGAGTTGCACTTGAGGTTTGGGTGAGATGATTCATACATCACACGCTGACGTAGCTTAGGGTCGTAAACGTTTCATAATAGAGTTCGCAATAAAAGTGAGTGGCAGGAGTCCAGAATCAGGAAAGCCGATACATTTATTAATTAAACACAATACTGAGACGAAAGCATGCAATCTGACCATGCAAATTCATATTTTCAGATATGACACATATTCCCACATTGCGAAATCAAACAGTGAAGCCTCTTCCTTTGACAACATATTTTATCAGTAAACAGCGTATTTCACACGTCATGCAAAAAAGGCTCACACGATTTGTAAATTATATTTAACCTGAATCATAATTATTAAGATTTTAAAAAATCAACTCAGATTCCAGGTGTAACACACAAAGTAACAGAGATCAGAATATGGTACAATCAGAAGCACATAAACATGCTATACTGTATTTATGACTAATAGAAGAGCTACAACACCCTGGTACTAGATCTTCCAAACTGTCGATTGTGTCGATATGTTAACATCATAAAAATGTATCACAAGTTAGTAGCACACGTCAGAATATTAACTTTCAACGTATTCAATCGACATCATGAAAATAATTTCATTCCATTTTCCATCCAACTTGGATAGGAGCGCATGAATTATGCAATAATGATTATAACAACCACCTTTGACCCTACACAATCAACAGAAATTGTTCGGCTCGAAATCATACAAGTTATAGCTAAAATTATTCTTCTCAGTCAATCACAAGGAAATTATATTACATTGCTTTTCATTTCATTACCTATAAAATGTATACTGTATGACTCTGACTCATACTATTGATTGACTGATTTATATATTCAATTTCGAATGAATAAGTTATCAGTTGTGGTCATTCGTGACATACCACGATTTCATTTCTCTTTTCAGTAACAAAATATCAAATGAAATATGAAATGTGAAGATGACACTTTCCCCCCTTTTTCTTACATTTCTGTAGCATTCAGTTACTTCTAACAGTATTACGTAATCATACCTGTTTTTAAAATGTAAATGACGTCAAATAGCCGGAATTAATTAAATTAGCGATTATAAATGTATGATTAACACAAGCCCTGTTACTGTATGGCGTATATGTGGAATGTCTGTTTGGACTTTGCATGGAAGCTCCTACAACTATGTACAAGACTTACCAGAGCGAGTTTTATATGTTTTATAGCAACTTATTTGATGACATAAAAGAGCTCAACGTGGCAGTCGGCAGTCTCATTTTTTAGTAAAGGATGAAAGAGATACAACGGGTTTAGTGCTGCGTCAGCCTTGTCCTCTAAAATTCATGCAAATGCCATTTGAGAAAGAGCATGCCACCCTGTGCCGTCTCAGGTCTTAAGGTGCTCCGTGTCATATTATACACTTGCCAACAAAACCTAACTCAACAACAAACGTGTACCGAAAGTTTCACGTCATCCAAAAGGAAGGAAGGCCAAATCGTCCCTATTAACTGACGTTGTTCATGGGAACATTTCCCAGTGAAAAGATAATCTTCCTATCTCTGTCTCACAAGTCTTACGACAGATCTCGTCTCATCTGTTTAAGGAGACCAAGACTTTAAAACTTGCGAATGTTTACTGCGTGCTTTTTTTCCTATGTACATAACATTAATGCTTGTGCACATAAAAATACACATATAGCGTTCTCCTACTCATTTTTCAGCACACACTTTATACTATTATAACTTTGTATTATAGTTTGCACAGTACAAGGCGACGCCTCGTCTTACATGCATTGCATAAAATATGGCAAGACGTCGATTTGCAAAAGGGAAACGAAACGATGCGATGTATTATTACTATTACTTATAACTTATTGTGGTTGTGGTTGTGGTACACAACGTCAAAATGACATGATGGAATTCCAGAATGCTCAAGACGGTAGTCAAGTATCAGGGGAGCCGCAGCCTCAAGACAAAGTATGTAATGTAACTTTTAAAGTCATCTTGAAAGGAGCAAGCAAGAATAAACTGCGTAGAAAGCAGAAAGGGAGTCAGTGAGCCACCGACGCCTTAATTTTCACTACATTCGCACTCTTATTTTAAAACTCCTTTGCACTTCTTTTCACGACTTCTTCAAGTGCAAAGATCGGTCACCTATTCATAGCGTCAAGTAGGAGACATGATCTTGATCTTTCTCATTTTGTAACCAAGCAAATATGCTAACATTCGCATTAACCTCCTCATAAACAAGTTCATACAGCAATAGCATAACACTCGCACTTGTACTCGTTTCCATACAAATTAGTCGCAAAGTTTTTACTACACAGCATTTTGCTAATAACTTAGCATCCCAAAAGAATATTCCATTCCCCATAAGCAAAAACCAGCGTTAAACGCCAGTTTGTGTTGTTCTACGTATATATTGGCATAAAATGCTCATGTTACATTCACTGTTAGTGTTAGCAGTTACATAAGTAAGTGAAAACACAGGTAGATCCTATTTCTATAGCATAGCATTCAGGTTTCAGTTGAATCTTCGACTCTTCAATCTTGACTCATTGTCTGTACGTGATCCTTGTTTGCTTGTAACTTGTAACTTAATATTTTAAAAGCACTGACAATTGTGTAGCAAGAAGACGAAAACAAATATAATGCCTTTCCGACTTTCCCTCTGACTTGTTCACAAAAGACTCGTCGAAACTGACATTCCATTCATTTGTTCGAAAATCAAATGTGTCCCAAGCGTGCCAAGGCATTCAAGGACGCGACGATATTGTTTCATTTTTACCAAAGCAGAAATTATTTGCTCGAACTCGATTCAAACGTAACTTGTAGTAGTGTAAACGTGGAAAGATATGGAATTCATACGAAATACCACCTACTGTATCCCTTAAAACTAAACTTTCATTGTCAAAGTCGCGTTCATTAAAGTGATTGACTATGCAAATGTCTCAATGCAAATTAGGAATCCGTCAAGAGTCAACAAGAAACACGGATTAGACACACCGATTCTCCGGAATTCCATTTTAAAAGCCTAAGGCAAAAGACCAATTTCCTACTGTTCCACTCGACTCCCTAAGTGTTTAAAGGTATGAAATTGGTGGAAGTGGTAAGAACAAGAAGGTAAGAAGTTGATACAATGCCCAGGTAGATGAATGTTGACGGCGCCTCCAAGTCCAGGGGTTACCTAACCTTTTTAAATTTGTTCATTCTTGTCCGCCGACAAGAGAGCTCAGACTTCTCGAGGAGAGAAAACTCAGGTAGGCAGAATGGCACCATACCAGAAGAAATATAAAAACGAGACGGGTGAACAGCAATACAAAGCACAAAGGTGAAAACATCGTAAGAACCAGACAGGTAGACCTTTTTCTTTCCTCATGTGCTCATGCGGCTATCCCGAAGGTTCCCTGTATTATATTTATACAAGTCTTGCTTCTCCGGAATGTAGTCCACGAAACGGGAATATCCCTACAAACTACTACACCTTCTTTTATAATACTGAAAAGCATTTGTCCTCGCCTTCGGGAGCAACCTCGTCTCAACAAAGGCTTGGTCTATTGGTCTTGCTTCATCTCATAATAAGGCTGAGAAACAAGAGGATAAATAGAATCCGAATTGACTTAAGCCACATTATTGCATTGTACAAAAACAACCATATATGCACCTTTAATAAACTTCACTCACAAACACAAAAGCCCACCTTTAATAATAAAAGCTCTTTGCCATGCTTCATTTCAGCAGTTTTCTGTGGTCAGACCATGTAGATACACAAACGAGAACAAAAATGATTCATTTTCCGTTTGTGGTTTAAAAGAAGATTAGTTTTTCACGGAAACGAGGTAAAAAGGTTTAAAAAAAAATACATCACAGAGTTAGAGGAATGACTTAAAGACCTTCACTTTGCGTAGTATAGTAGTCGAGATTACTGTTCCATTCGCTACGCAATTACTACAATTTGACTATGTTGTTTACGTCCTACTAAAGTATACTTTAGTTAGTGCTAAGACACCTTTAAATACTGAAATGTTAATGCTAACTGCCAACGCGCAGTAGAATCCCAGAGTCACGTCATTGATCATGATGGCTCAAACATTTCAGCTTTGTCCACTTTTGATTTGGTTGCATTGTACGATTGTAATATTTGACTCAGAAATAGGATTTTGTGCCGCTTGCAAAAAAGTATAACAAGTGAGTGAAGGTGACAAAACAAAACGCAATAGGCAGTAGTAGGCATGAGCAATAAGCGAACAGGTGAAAGAACTTATGCATTAGGAATTGATCGTGAAGGCCATGCAATTCGGCGACTGCTACGACTACGCTGAAAAACATCTTTTTGAATATGTTTCGATGCAATGCACAAAAGCGGTTCCACCGCAAGTCGAGTTAGTAGAAAAAGAGCATTATTTTACGCATCAGGCAAAGGCCGTCAAGATCACCACCACAAAACTGAAGACCAAGACGAGCGAAGGTTTTCCTATAAGCAAAAACAGACTCAAATTGAACATGACGCATCGCTTGATTATTCATTCTCATTACTTTCGCTTGAGATTGACTATGAGAGTGCGCCTAACCATTCTGTACTAACTTGCTAACAGGAATGCTAAAACACAACAAAACTGCCACAGACAGGCTGGGCAAGGAAGGAAACCCCCTATTAAATAGCATGAAACGTAAGCCAACGATAGCCTAGAGCCACAATGCAATGCATCACACTTGAGCACATAAAAAAGCCTAAAAGTCGACCAGCGTCAGGCAGACCAGGCCATCGCATTATTATCAGTTCTCTCTCCTCTTCACATGTTGAGGATTCATCCACGACGACGACGACAGCGTCGACTTCGTGGAATTCTTCCATACATAAAACCCGTAGACAGCTTTGCATTTGAGCATTGCACACAGAGCACAACATCATCAACAAAACTCGTCGCCTTGTGTCCTCTCTTCAGTCACTACTGTCCTTATCTAATATCATTCTGTTAAAGTCTAACTTATTCCACATTTACACGACGCATCCTCTGATTCAGATTCTGTCATTCTGTCAATAAATTTATGTATTTCTGATCAGCCAACAACATATATGAATTACAACAAAGAGAGCTAGTGTTTATATTATGCCCATGCTCATGATACGACTCCATGTACTATTTATAGATGATACACAATCTCAGTTTCATAGCTACCACCGTTTTCTTCGTTCATAGTTCGCTTTCATTTGCAACTTTTTAAATCTGACTATATTTTCAACTCGGGTTGTAAGGTCGGTGTTTTTAAGGTCTCTCTCATGATGACAGATGAATTAATGGATTCATACTTTTAATTGAATTGATTGAATTAAAAGGAATATTTACTTAAGTCATCATCAACTTACAACAGCCTATAACATTTAGATTAAAATAGCACGGTTGTCTGTTGTTATGTAGTACGTTTTAATGTTGCTCCCGGTTGCTCACGATTCATTAATACCATCAAGGAATACGGGAACGCACTAATGCAATGTCCTAATTCCGAAGTTGAAATCAAGCAGAAGCAGCGTTTTTTAAGACTAAGCTTTGATCAAATATTGAATGACATGTAGAACAGATTTTGCTACGAATGATGTGGTGATGGTGACTTGGTGAGGCAGGCTTCGTCATCGATAACGTTGATATCAAAAAACTGAGAGAATGCATGTATATCCGTGGTTATACAGAAACCATTTACACTTCAAAGAACGCAAAACATGACTCGTCAGCCTAGGTTGCTTATTATTAGTCATAGGCAAACAGACATCCACAAAATAAAACTCATGCAGATAACAGACGACTGACGACAGTCTGCCCTTCGACTTATGTGGGCGCTCCGGAGCCAATGTGAACATCATCAATGGTAACCAACAAACCCACCCTTCTTGCATACACTGGTAGAAAATACGAGTAAAGACATTATTAGGATACGACATGCAAAAAAGTTGAATGTAGTAAGTAGTAGTAGTAGTTGTAGTAGTTGCAGTATAAGTTTAGTTATAACGACCTGAACAAACGAAAGGGCGCAACTGAAAATCAGAACCCGTCTCTCACTGGCATTCGCAAACTGATGACGTAGTACATAGTGTCATGTAAAATGCAAAGGTAGGTAGCAGTATGTATAAGTTGATAGATAAGAAGGCGCACACTATGTAGCGAAATGCAATGTTCATTTTAAGCAAAACTTATTGTACTAACATCACAGATCAGCGAAGACCCACACTTATAGTTGTATTCGCAAACTGAACTCATATCTTTTGCAACTAAAGGAAAACAGGCAAAACAGCACATACTTGAGCAAAGCAGGCATCAAAGGCCATTGAATACTATAAGAAGAAAAGGACGACGACGTAAAAGAGCGTGCAAGCAAGTCAGTCGGAGACGTGGGCTCGGATTTGATTTGGGATACCCCTTCCTTTCTCACATTTTTTTCATTGGCATTCCTGAAGGGGATTCCCTCGACTGGCTCCAAGATGATGATGTGCTCTTCAAGTCGTGCCAGAGAGTACCAAGAAACAAGAAGTTGTGATAAGATGCTTAGTCAGCCAAACTCAACTCACACTCAGATGACTTGACTTTACTACGGGGGATAGGCGGTGCAGGTGCATCAAATCCAAATTCTCTTCAGTCAGTCGAAAAACTTGTGAGATCTGTTTGTATTCTTCTATTTTATCTTACTTCCCTACTATTCCATCGCTTCTGTCCCAACACTCACCAACATATATGTGAAAACTTTTAACTCAACCTCAACACGACTCTGGGTCATACCAAAATAAAACTACCATTACCCCGCACCAATTTTCATTTTCACATTCACAAACTCCGATGACGATGATCATGAAATCACACTTCACTTCTTTAATCTCAACAGTTTCAGCTATCAGCTTCCGGCACATTTTGGTATAGTCATACTCATAGTCGTCATAGTCTACCAGTCGACCCTCATCCTCACACCATAATTAACCGCATTAATCAAATTAGCGAGGCACTTCATCAAAGCCAAAGCCAAAGCATTACTTCATTAACGA
Source organism: Harlomillsia oculata (assembly GCA_019776145.1). Classification (NCBI taxonomy): domain Eukaryota; kingdom Metazoa; phylum Arthropoda; class Collembola; order Entomobryomorpha; family Oncopoduridae; genus Harlomillsia; species Harlomillsia oculata. Next base: position 7,020 of record JABASF010001716.1, read on the forward strand.
GGCCTTTGTGCTTTCATGTAATTTGACTAATGTTATTTTGCTTAATAATGACACGGTGATAACGAATAACAAACATCGTTTGAACCGAGTAAACAAAGCTGTATAATGTGAATAAAGTAAGAAGCATCATCTCACTCTCATCAACAAGAAATGAAGAAATACTAGAAAATCAATGCGCATTCCCAACATGTTCGTCCATTCTATAAATGGTGCTATGTGCTATTTGTCTCAATAACGTAACCTAACCTAACGCCCTCGACCTCTCAAGGTAAGTAAAAGGACATGAACAATTTTCAGGTCGACTGAGACAAGTACAGTTTGGCTATGACCTATGAATCATCGTGATCGATTATTTATTCGATTCTCGTGCTATTAAAGTGCAAAGAGCGAGATAATGCTGAAATCATCTTTTCTATTTTTCCTTTTTCCAAGGATTTTTGCTTCAAAGTTCATGATCATGTCAATACGCAACAATTCCGAAGGTCTGTGCTCAACACACATGCCATTATACGTATGAAGAGAAGTTTGCATCGCACCGTTCTCCGAAACTGAGAAAACAATCTCAGAAATTATTCTGTGAGACAGGTGAAATAAAAGACTTGGACAAGCACGCAATGTATCAACTAGCATAGAAACTCATGAAATCCAGGCAAACATGCAATTTCAGGAGTAAAAGCAAAAGCAAACACGCATACAAAGAAATATGACGTTCCCAAGATTCATTAGTGCAGAATGACTCACCTCGAGGTGATTTCGTCCGTTTCCTCATAGTGGATCGATGTGACGTTTCACGTTCACGTTTTGCTTGCAAAGACTGGAAAATGTGGAACTCGCGTTAGTCACAGTAGACAGACGAAATTCCAAAAGGCTGAACTGAATACTCCAATCACACTCTTCTGAGGTCACTAAATTATATTAGGCCGTCTCTCCTCGTATACTCCAACATTTGACAGTTTCATGTCCATTCTAATTGTACGACTTCATTGTTGCGTTTCTTGCGTTCACATGATCAAACATCAAAACAATAATTTAACTTTGTTCACATCCTGTGAAATTCAATAATGAGCGAGAAATCCGTAAACAAGTAGAAGTAGTAGTAATCACAACGTGACGACGTTCACGAACGGACACTACTGAACTCATATTTTCCAAATCTTATCCTACCCCTATTACTTATTCTGGCTACAACTCGTTAGTCGGTTCTTGGAATGATTGGGATAACGTGTGGACAGTAGTGGACGGGTCAACTTACGCCTAGGATCTGACCTGAAGATGAGTGCATGAAGACGGTTGCTGCGAAGCACAGGCTTTTGAGTTCTATTTCTGCATTTTGTCTATACACTACTAAATTCGCTATGAGTCAAGTTGGTTTCAAGGTATCCAAAGTCTATGGGACAGAAAAAGCAAAAAGGGCTCTCAGGAGGATTTCTGAAGGACCCTTTCATCCCAACAGGATCCAACACACAAGGGCAAAGGGTCTTGGTCCTGTCGGACTTTATACAGTAGGTCTTAGGAAGGTTCCCATTCCTGTGAATGGCACTTGCTCCTGAAGCCGACTGCTCTCCTCCGTCATTCCAACAACCGGATCCATTTCCCCAAACGTTCCAAAATGCACTTGTAACTACGTCCCAAGTCCCAACTCCCAACACTCAGTCACATCCACATGAAGCCAAAACTACTTCTCCTATGAAATTCCTTGGTCTTGGACGTCTTGGTTCTCTGCGGTGTCGTCATCATGTCCAAGAATCCTTTTCCGACTCTTGAGCTTTTCAGGATTTGTCGTCCTCTTTTGCTTTGTTACGTCATCAATTCAAATTTTCTAATTCTGGTGAAGACGTGAACAACGTGTGAGCCACTACAAAAACACAACAAACCAACACAGAGAGAACTCATTAGAACCAATGCTACGGGACGACTAGGCGCCGAGAGCACTCAGCTCAAGCACAAAACATGCTGACTTCTCCTTTAACGCTTTAACCCTTTTAACACACAACATTGCGAGAATGAGAGAGTATACAAGTAAAAAGACTACGATAAAAAAGACTTCTCCGTACTCTTTCTATACAAATGGACGTTTGCGCTTTTTGGTCATACACAATGTAAGTTGTACACTTCATACATCTACTGCTTAACATTGTAACGCAGTGCTATCCGCAGATCCATATCCATTTACGTAACATTACATTACACACACACAGGGACACACATACTGCACAACACATGAAACATGTGTGTTTTGTGATGAGAATGAAATGACTATATAGTGAAAATGGTACGTATTAACGTATATAACCAAAAAGATTGCATACCTCCCGAAATGCTAGGCTTCCAAAGTGTTGAGGTTACAAGGACAGCGGAGGGGTTTCCCCGGGATTTTCCCGTTAAGGACACATTTTGAACACTTGAGTCACAGGTCAACGTGTGACCGGAACTCTGCACTTGAATTGAGTCCAGAAATGAAAACAATCCCTTGACCGGAACACTACCAAATTCAAATTCAAATGGGAAAGACGAGGAGTTGAGCTTGTGTTTTCTTCTGTTCAAGGAGACGTGAAGGAATGAGCCACAAAAAGCGGATGACGAGGGTTCTCCCTTGCTTTTCGGCTCATATCAGTCCAATGCCCAACGCTATACCAACCTATACTTTTGGTTTCTAGACGTATAGTCACCTCTAAAACTAACTCATATTATACGCAATTCAACTGAAATCAGATCACTATTCACATATATCTGACACAACATAGAGTTTCCTAGTTTCTATTACTTGTACTTTCCATCATCTTCCTCTGTACACTAATTTCTGTACATCTGTACTCTTTGAGAATGTCTACAAACCATTTCAAAAGCTGTACAAAGATATAGGGAACTATCCCGTATGTGTATTCTACACAGCCGGTTTGGCATCTAGACATGTCGTCAGTCTGTCGGTTTTCAAATCTGGAAAAGCCACTTGAAGGATCAACTTGAGATTCCTCATTCATGATTCACACTGATTTGATGATTTGTTTGAATTTCGTATTCACAGACGTTACGATCATTGATTCAATCAAGGATGAATGCTAGAATGCTTATAAGCTGGCATTGCTCTCTCCTGGCTGTATTTGATTCGAAATCAGTTCTATGAAAACAAAGGAGCAAATGCGCTGTAATTGAATTACTGTGGAATTAAAAGCATTTGTCTAACGGTATATGAAAATTAAAAGAATGTATGGTTTTGCGAGCGAATGATTTTTAACTCGGGTCAAAGTACAAAATGAATGTGCATATTAAATGATATTTAACATTTTATTGTCATTTGCTAAACGAGTTCAAAAGTGACTCATCACATCATCAAAACGTCATCATTTTTAGCCTATAAAGCCTCACAAAACTCACAATGCAAAATGTGATGCTAAAAAATGGCAAGGAAATCAAGGAATGATAAAGTGTGGTTCAGTGGAATAATGGCTCCACCTTTTGTATCTTCTGTATCCTGTTGGATGCATCAGCACTTTTTCTGTGCAACATTCAACATTCGTCGAGTAGACAGCAAAAGGAGCAAATCCAAATTATTCACGTCTCTTTCATCATTCAAAATTCTGACACTTTAGGACTTGTCTTAACCGGGATTTTGAGGTGGTAAAATATCGGTGGTAAGTCCGTTTTTCTGGATGTATTATTTTGTTGTTTGTGTGTCATTTGTAAGTCGGTTTTATTTGCGCGTCAGCTGGTTTTGTAGTTAAGGAATAATTTGGGGAATCACTGACGTTTTGTTAATACCTTGGTAAAGTGTTCGAAACTATAGGAGGGTTTTATTTTATTTATTTATGTCCTAAATGATGTCCAGATAGTCATATTTATCAGTGTACTTTTGAAATTATTTTGGTATGAAATGGTTCTTGATAGTTCGGGTTTTAAGTAAATGAAATTGACTTGATTCGTGATTTTAGATTGTATAAATATTTTTAAAATAATTGGCTTGTAGAACAATGGCGGGATTACTTTTCGGACAATCGAGAAATCAGCCGAAAAATCTTGTGGAGTTTAAGGCTGGGAAAATGAATTTAAAAGGAACGATGGTGACTCCGGACAAACGAAAGGTATTTGAATACATGTTAAATCGTTAACATTCATTGTGATTTGATTTTAGTGGCAGATATGACATTTATTTTGCTTTTTCAGGGTCTTGTGTACATCTTTGAGTCGGATGACGGTCTTCGCCACTTTTGCTGGAAAGACAGGAAATCTGGGACTATCGAAGATGTAAGACAATCTTACAAAGTTTTGAATACTATGAATTATGAATCATGCATCAGATCAGTTTATTGTTATATTTTGATTCACATGGTATGGTAGTCCGTCACACGACATGACACGAGCTAGATATATTTCAATTTCTCCTTGAGCCCGAAGCGTGTACTAGGAATGCATAGCTAAAATAGTAACTGCGATGAAAAGAAACGGAAGAACAATTCTAAGAAGGAGCTGATAATTCAAATAACTTTTGTATATGTTTAATTCCCAGGATTTGATAGTGTTTCCGGACGACTGCGAGTATAAAAAAGTCAGTCAAGCCAAGCCAGGATCTCGAGTATTTCTCTTGAAATTTAAGGCTTCTGCTCGCAAGTTGTTTTTCTGGATGCAAGAACCAAAGGATGAATCGGACAATGACCTTATGGAAAAAGTCAATGATGCTTTGAACAACAGTGGTGGTTCCAGTAGTGGTGGAAGAACAGGAAATCGTAGCGGAAATGCTACTCCGACTCCATCAGAGCAAGATATGCAAACTTTGTTGAGCAGTATGTCTCAATCTCAACTCATGCAATTGATTGGTGAGATAGCGATTACCCTGCAGTGATGTCCTCAAAGTCATAATCTTATAATGAACTTGAATTTCATGGATTAAACATGTAATTTCCATTGTTAGGTGGGATGTCAGAATTGGGCGGGTCTTCTGGTTTGCTAGCCCAGTTGTCCCAAATGGGTCCAGGTTCTGGAAGTTCTAATTCAACGGGAACTAACACTACGAAACAGTCTTCCACTTCAACTTCGACGGCACCCCCAGCAGCAGTAGTTCCTAACAACCGAACAGAACCGATTAAAACCGAAACTACTTCTTCTAAACCCACGGCGCCTGCTACATCCAGTTCTAAAGCAATTCAGCTTCAAGACCTTCAGAAGATTTTAAGCAATATGCAACCTTCATCTTCCGCTACCACTAAAGGTATTTTTACTGAAAATTCATTAACACTCTCATAACATAACTCAGTCTGTAGAAGGGTGGGTTTACACTTCAATGATGTTCGTATTATAGAACCCGGAACTGACCTGTCCACCGGAATAAACTCTGACCTCATTCAGCGTATTGTATCTAACCCTACAACCGTCCAGAAACTTGCTCCTTTGCTTCCACAGTTTGGTGGTCCTGAGGTCAAGCCTGATCCTGATGGCAAACAGGGCGTTACGGATACCCTATCAAGTGCACAGTTTCAAAATGCTCTTCGCGGATTTTGCACTGCTTTTCCCACTGGACAACTTGCTCCGCTTGTAACACAGTTTAATATGGGATCCGATGCGGTGGCTGCTGCTCAGACTGGAAACTTGGAGGCGTTTCTAAATGCAATTCAGCAAGATGTAGATGGCAAAGGTCAAGATGCTCCTTCCAGCAAACCGAAAGCAGACGAGGTGACAAGGCTTTACTTGTGCATTCTTAACATAATGTGGAATTCCATTGGAATTGAAATATATTTTAATAATATTGTTAAATTGTTTGCAGCCGGAAGATATGAATGTGGATTAGAGTTTCTGAATTGTGCTCAACGTATTCTTCAGTTCACGGCCAGCCATACTCTTCAACTTATAACTTTATTTGTATTAATTTCTAAGTCCCCAAAGACAGCGAACTCAAACATCATTATTCATTATTCATCATTGTCAATATTATTCGTTCTTATTATAAAAATTGAATGTGTAAAACCGCCTTATTATAGGTGAAGGCCGAAGGCATCAGAGGTATTATGTTTCATTAGGTCTGATTAGTTGATTACAGTCCACATCTGCCGTCTAAATGCCAGTAAAATTAAGGAAAAATTTCAATAAATATGTAATTAAAAATGTTTGTGTCCTATCTACTAAATTTTTTTCAGAAGTATTATTGAATAAATATCAATATGGAATTACTGAAAGTAAATAAAGTAAGGGCGTTAAATTTTTAAAGTAGTGCATTGACTTTAATTGAACGATTAAGAATGTAAATCACTACATGTAAATTTATGTGACTGTGACGGTTCTTGAGCGCTTAATCTTGCAACTCATCTACGCTCTTAAATATCGTACCAAAAACACCAGTTAATTTAAGCCACCGTTCGACATGACAATACAAAGCGCCCGTAGTTATCTTAAAGTAACACGTGTTCGTTAAAAAGTAGTGTATTAAAATTAAAATCAATTCCACAAAGAAAGGCCATAATTTCATGATTTCACGTAGGAAATCTTCAATCCAATATAAATATTAGTTAATTAGTTTGAAAATTGCAAAAATACTACATTAGAAAAACACTGGAAGAGTAATGCAATTGTTCACAACACGACACGCAGAAGGCAAAAAGTTTCATTCAGTCACACAGACAGACTATTAATAACTATTAGAGAATCCACTAAACATTAAGCAACGCCTTTAAACGTTACAACACCTTATTGCAAAAATTACGCAGTAGTCTTATTATTTCATGGAGTATTCTCGCCTAAAAACGACGAAAATCTGAAAAATAATGCAAAGTTATCCTGCACATTCGGAGGCTGTAGTAGTAAGACCGGATGGACCAATGGTCGTTTTAAACTGTTCCGGAACAGGCCATTCAACCTTATAACATATAATCAGAAACTGTAATTTTATGAAGCGCTATAGCATAATAGTTGAGGTATAAAATATCACTAAAGCCACAAGAAACTTACAAATTCTCCGTCTGGTTTTGGAACCATAACATTAAGAGCGGAAGATTTGGCAGAAATAATTTCAACGTTCAAGGACTCCTTGCTTAAAAACATCTGCAACCCATCGACTTTGTCCACAGTAATGGTAGGGACACTGCCCATTACCTTAAAAGTAAATCATAAACGTAAATCAGTAAGTCAGAAACCCAGTAACAGAAGAACAACATAGAACTAGGCCATTTACCTGTGTTTGACAATCTCGACAGTTCACGAACTCCACGGAAGCCAGCAAGTTGTCGAATACAAGTGCAGTTTTGACGCAGGAATCAACAACAATTGAATTAAGCTTTCCTTTGACCTGCAATGTAGAGTCTTTGCAGCCGTAAACGTACACGACTTGATTCATTTCAGTTTCACCGATCAAAAGCGACTTCTGCCCAATTTGATGCTCCACTACCCACTTCTTTCCTTCCAAACCAAACTTTGGTGGTTTGGCAACAGGCGTTTTAACAGAATTCGAATTGGACATTCCAGTTGTTTGTGAACCGGCCTTAACCACACTGGACCCCCGAAGATTAGGATTTTTGTGGGTTTGCATATCCGCAGTTACTTTCTTCAGGCCTTTAGTTACATCATTTCCTTGATTCAACTCAGCAAAGAGAGCCGCTCGATCATCAGAAACGTTCATGTTTTCAAAGTCCAGTTCATAAGTTGGTGGTGGTGGTGGAGGCGGGGGTCCTCCAGGTCCAGCGGCAGGACCACCTAGTCAAAGTAAAATTACATTTATTTACAATTAAAGAAAGAACGAGAATAAAAGTAAAAGATAGCGCAAAAAATTCATACCGGATGCGAACGGTTGCTTTCCCCAAACGAGGCCGGTAGTGTGATTTTTCTTCACGTATGCCTGTAGAGCATTTAAAGTGCTCACCCAAGATCGTGCCCACTCCGCATGCCCAGGCCTGTATAAATTATTATTTATTTCAGTTGAATAACGACTGATTAGCAATACTCAAGCATTTACAAAAATACATAACCGGATCCACTCACTTGTCCTTGAAGTCTTTCAGAACTCGATTAGTATAAAACTGACCGGCATCATTCATTTCCTTAATATGTGGACCGGGAGTTGGGGCCTATCCGACAACAACAAAATTAGTAATTTGGCATTCAACATAAGCTGGGTACATTGATCTACACTCTTCTTATTCGTCAATAGTATCGTACGTCTGAACTTACAATTGTAACCCATGCCAAAGCTGGAATACTTTCAGAAACACCGGAAAGGTGATTAAAAACCGGACTTGCTCGACGTGACTCCCGGAAGGTTTGGATCGTCGAAATTGCATTCGCAGTTTCTGCCAACAATTTCTGAAAATCGGCATCACCCGGCCTTGCACACTTAGTGGCAACAGCTAAAAAATTTCGTTGAGCACTGCAAACAAGCATAAAGTTGAACAGTTAGTTTGTGGCATCCAATGGTTGAAAAGTTGAATAGTGATAGTGTGAAATGAGAATCATGCAAGAGTTTACTATATGAAAGCATAAATCTACATAGTATCATTTATTTGACACTGAATAAAGTAGAATATTTTGTAATCGTTCCATTCTGCACTTACAGAAATGCTTTCTGTACCAGTTGTGCATGTTCTGCAACGTCGCCTCCAAGTTGCTTAGAAAAGCTCAAGAACTCAGCTAGGCTCCCTCCAAGGATTTCTTGGTCAAATTCCAGCGCAGATTGAGTTAATTCTGGAGGAATAAAAATAGACGAGGCGTCAATATTAATAGAAACGCATAAAGGCGTAAGGATCCTAAAGGTCTTAAACGCACAAAGAGAAATTCACACCAGCATGTGCAATGACAACCGGCATCCTTACTTCCCGTACTACCGTAAGAAAACATGATGATCACAAGAAAAGGTCAGCTTGGTACTTTGGTACTTACCGGCCATATCGTCGTTACGATCAGTTGGTTCAGGTTGATGATTAGAAGTACGATCTTCAAGTGAAACAGGACTGGTTAAGGTATTTTTCAGGCTTGTAAACTTCGATGAACCATTCGCCAATCCAGAGGACTTTTGAGAAGGTAAAGTTTTTGAGCCGGAGCCTTCAGTAGTATCAGTCTCTGTAAAAGGCAGGAAGATTTACATGTATGAAACGAGATTTCATGAAAATTACACAGAATCATGCCATCAAAATAAGGAAAACTTTACTGTTTTCACACGATGGACATGGACGGTTCTGAATTTATTTAGAATCAATCTTTGTTAGCTGTAGTTGTTGTTTATAATAATAATTTCACAAAATGAAATGTCCTTTACAAGAAGCATCTACTAGCAAAAACAGTCAAGTAAATGTGTTAAGAAAACAGAAAAAAGAAAACATACTTGTTTGCCAAAAATTACGCAGGCGTCCATATTCTGGCTTGGGTATTGAATCATTGGCATTCGACATGATATTACGGCGGAAATGGCACACAAAAACACTCAAAACTATAAGATAGTGAGCAACAGGCTAGGCTGCAAAACACGGGAAACGCAAACGGTATCAAGGGAAAATATGGGAATACAGCCAGAATCAACAATATAAAAGGCAGATGATTTTTTAGCTGAAGAAAGTAACCAAACCAAAGCAATAGTTTCATTTAAAATAATGATTCTTTATACCTTTTATAATGTCAAATCAGGCATAAAATTAAATAGGTGACCAGAATGAAACTAAAGAAGTGACTGCAAGTGAAATAGCAAAATGCGCCGAGCTTCCTTTCTAATCAGACAATTAGAACCATAATCATGCAAGCACTACATGACAAAATGCAAAGGTTGAACGTACTAAAACGAAACGAATGTCATTGCTAAGTTATCTTTATCTTTCATAACATTCATAAGATAAGATTTTTGACATTTCGACTGCACCATGACGGTATATAGTTTTCCGAAAAACTGTCATTGTACAAAGCACTATCTAGAATGTATAACAATTTCGTCAATTTCCTTTACCAGCAGTGAATAGTGCACGGTGCACCACATAAAAATGTGGTGGTTCTATAGCTTTTAATGCTTAATCATGTTACAAAAATAGACATGACGCATTTTGGATTTTGTCATTTTACTACGTTTTCCTACAAAAGCCAGCACGGCTCAAGGCTCAACACCTACGTACAAAAATATTTATGCTTTATTGCACTTGTCAAGTAAAGAAGCTGAAACATTCCTTCAGGATAAGTTGTCATTTCATGAAACAAAAAAATGTTGTCGTATAAAGCCGTGGCTTAAT
>JABASF010001717.1:0-19731 GCA_019776145.1 Harlomillsia oculata
AAATGGAGAACTTAAGTTCTATTTGGGTGGGTAGTGGTTAGTCATAGCAGGTTTCTTCCTGGACGATTACGTCATACATGCCTACAACTACAAGGACAGTAATGGGATTAGGAATACGGAATCCCTAATTCAGTACCTACTTGCATGTATACAACTTCCTCATGGCATTGCAATGGGCAATATGACTAATGCAATATTCACTAATGCTGTGCTCAATCCTCGGCATAGAATGATCTGTTGCGTGGGACAGGGATTTTGCAATACAATCGGAAACAAATGGAGGAATAATGCAAATGTTTGATTGTTTCAACATTAATAAATTCTTTGTATTGGTGTTGGTGTTCGCAACTTGGATTGGAATTTCCCATTCCAATACTTCGGTTACGTGTTTTACAGGGTATTGTTTATGTGGTCGTCATGAAATGGGTTATTGTCTACGGTTATGATCACGCATAACGGTTATGTTGCTATTATTTAGTGTCGTAATGTCGTTGAAAGCGTTTCAACAATGTTAATTAATTAATTTTTTTATGCGATACTTGTAGGTGTTAAAAACGATGGCATGAACGGGGAGCAATCTAACCCGCCAGGTCAGCGGGTTCCTGGAGATCGCCCTTCTTCCGCTCGATCGAACAGAGAACGGCAAGAACGGATACAGTTGATGAAGGAGAAGCAAAATCATGAACGCCTTAAGAAACTAGAGGAGTTGAAGGAACATGTTAGTTTTACAAAAGAATCCATTTTCATATTTTATTACCCCAGAGGATCATTTTGATTGTTCGAGGTGTCGGTGAGGAAGACGTGTTTGTTTAAAACCCTTGAATTTTGGAAATATGTAGGCGGCGGCTGCAGCACGCCTTCGCGAAGAGCAGGACTCTCGACGGAGGAAACACTTTGAGGAGTTGAATAAAAAGGAGGATGAGAGGAGAAAACAAGCTGAGGAACGAAGAAGGATGTTGGACGAGGAACGGAAAATTTCTGTTCAGAGCAAATGGGAAGCCAAGAAGACGTTGTCTTTGTCAACTCCACCTCAAAAGCAAGCAAACAAACCGACATTTGCATTTGGGTCGTGCACTCCTCGCATTGTAGACAATCATGTGGATGGTTTCTTATGGAAGTCACAATTTAACCTGAGTTTGACTCCAGCCCCGGCTATGAGAGCTAATTCTGCACAAGATCTGACTTATCACCCAAGTAAGCAAACTTGCGTTATATTTATTGGAACGGAAGTTTTAGTTCGTATCCGTATCTTCATCAGGTTCAGACCAAGGCCTTCAGACTGTTCAGACTCGCATTAATTCAACGTGTTCGTGATGCGCAATGAAGAGATTATTAATGGGTCATTAAATCTTCATTTTTTTGACAATAGCGTTAGAATGGCCATTTTACTTCTTCATGAGATTTCACTGACCTTTATTTACGATTCATTATCATCATTCTTCTTAATGATTAATATACTAGGCAGATATCGTTATTAAATTGCTGATGAGAACAAACCATAATATGATAATAGTTTTATGATTTATTGGGATTAGTAATTTTTTAAATCAAATGATCCAAATTGTATTGACACGAAAGAAATAGGGAAAAAATTGAATAGCGTGCGTACAAGGAAATGAAACCACTGAAAATATTCTTTTAACCAAATGCGAAACGAAACAAAGCATTCAAGGTTGCTACTATAGGATTATTGTGGTTAACATTATTTTAAGCGGAAAAAGTACCATTTTATTATTCTGGCTCCACATTAAGTTTGTAAACTTCCATTTCAGACGAAATGCGAATGAGTGCCAGCATGTACGATTGGAATCAGCAACGGACAACTATTGACAATCCGCTGGTGCAGCCACCGCCGTCATGGCGTGTGCTGAGTAGAATAAAACGTAAACTGTTTACTATTTTTGTGTGTATTTTAGTTTGCACACATGACTGACATGACATGACTTATGATACTTTCGTTTTAGTTGCATAAATAAACATTAGAATGCCAGCTTAAGAGTTAACGTTGACCAAATGTGACGCAACAGTCACATTAGTCACTGCCTGGATAAAAGTATAATTTATGAAGCCTTATTTTACTCGTTTCACATCATTTTGTTTTTCTTTGTGAATGACTTAATTTATTATTATTTTGCCCATTTATACTATGTATATTAATTTATTATTGGCATGGTGTAACCGTGTAACCCATAGCATGCAAATGTTGTTTCATTTGCCTGACGGATTCATAGTTTTGAAGAATGTCAAGTTAATGATACGTTTGTCACTTTTTTTTCAGGTGATGGTGCCGACTTTAGTCGAATATTCTGTGGAAGACGTAAAACGGATTTAACGCCTACGATTCCTATTCGAAGGGAGAACTACGATATGTCAGCGTCTATGATGTCCCGATCAACTTCAAGGGGTTCAGGTAGAGTTTACAGTTCAATGACACGCTTGGACAGGTCCAGGTCGCCTGGAGGATTATCACTGACCCAGCATCCTCTCCAACAAAAAACGCCCTCTCGATCAAAGAGTACTACACATCTTTCATCGACAGGGTTGAAATTAAATCGAACCGAGGTTTTAAGACAGGCACATTCGAGAAAAGATTCCGGTGAGTTAGTAAACAAAGTTGAGCACTGTATTGTCGCAATGCGGCGGGGCTCCTGTAAACTTTAAGCACACTGTCTACTGTTGGGGCAACTTCTTCCTTAATACTTGATAATAATATAACAGTCGCTTTAGATTTAATTGACTTCACGGTGCCTTCGACGAAATGCTGTTAGTCGTACACCCTTTATCGTGCTATATATACATCAGTCACATTGTGGTGTTGGTTTAATGATGCTTCTCCTTGTCGCTTATTTTACACTAAAGTATTATAAAATTACGTTAAGCATTTTAGTAATACTAATTTACTCTACAGGTCTCAAGTCTGCAGACAACACTCGACCACCTTCGTCGATGAGCTCGTTGATGACATCTTCGACGCACTCCCAAGTCCAAATGCGACCTAGAACAATTAAACGAAAATCCAGACCGGCTAGTGTCCATGTAACCGGAGTTAGTGCGGACAGTATTGACTCTCCGAGATCAGAGTCTAAACCGATTATACCAAAGAAACCGGACTTCTCTCAAGGATCAAGATCTTCCTCTGTCAGCAAGCCACCTGAGATAAAACGACGAGCTGAAAGTTTAAAGGCAGCCTCGGCTGCGGCTAATTCTACAACTAATGGAAGTCAAAGTCCACAGTTAGAAACTAGTACTATAAAAAAAGCGCAAAAGAAGAAATCCGAAACTGTAAAACCTACCGCACCATCTTCAGTGGCTCCTAGTAGTGTTTTATCGGATTCTGATAAACGCAAGAAAGACCAAACCAATAAAAATGCTAATGCTAAACCGCCAAGTGCTCCTACGGCGAGTAACCAGGCAGTGAAACACAAGGACAATGGAATTGAAAGTGCTACTGTAGTGCCAGAGAAAACGAAATCACAAGAAGAACTCAAAAATGTTATACCAGAAATATCTGTAGTACAACCAGAAATAGCCGTTGTAGATAACGCTGAAAGTATTGAGTCTGCATTTGCCTCTGATGATTTTACATACTATTCCAGCAAATCTCCAGATCAGCAAAATAATATGTCAAATACTCCTAACGCTGAAAGTAATGTGAAATTAGTTGACTTTCCATCTTCCGAAATTTCAGAAGTTCCAGCATTAATTACATCGAACGAAGCTTCAAAGTCACCGACTAATTTGAACGTGTCTAACAATGAAATCTCATCTTCTCAAGAAATCAGAGCAGAAGATGATGAGGCAGGTGATTCTAAACGTAAGTTGCTCACCGAAGAAGCAGCTAAAGCTGCTCTTGCAGAAAAGCGACGATTAGCACGAGAAGCTGCCGAGAAAGAAGCCGCTCGTATAGAAGAGGAGAAACTTGCCGAAGAAGAGCGTCAACGATTAGAAGCTGAAGAAGCTGAGAGAATTATTCAAGAGGCTAGACAACATGAGGAGGAACGCCTTCGAAAAGCCATCGAAGAACAAGCGAAACGTGACGCTGAAGACAAGATGAGAAAGGAGGAAGAAGAGATGTTGAGACTGGAAAGAGAAAGTCAAGAGCGGGAGGCGGCTCGGGAAGCTGAGCGTGTCCGTCTTGAAATGGAGGAAAGACTTCTCCGTGAAGAAGAAGAGCGACTTGAACGACGGCGTCGGGTCGAAGCCATCATGAGTCGTACCAGGAAGAAGGACGCTGATGCTAAGTATGTTTTCTGATTTTCCAGTGTTTGAATTTGTCACTTCATGATTGATATAATATAATGTTATTTTCGTTGTGTGTATCACAGAAATAATTCCACGGACACATTGGCTAGTAATGAAGCACTTAATGGACACAAAGATTTGTAAGTAAACCAATAATGTATAATGTATTGCTATCACATTTAGTACAAATGCACAGTTAAATTATAATTTTATTTTTGTTTTTGTTTTTAGAATACAAGAAAATGTGCAGTCAACCAATAACTCCTTTAATAACAACTATAATAATAACAATGAATTCAACAGTGATTCCTCCTCCACGTTGATTACGTTTGATGGCATGATGGATCTTAACAGTACCGGATCAAACATGTCATCCGATGTTTCCACACTTGGAAACACTTCTACCTCTTCCTCCGTTAACAATTCTATGATCCATAATTCAGTTCAAGGTTATTATTGACAATTATTATTAGTACTCCTTTATAATTAATTGCAAAATACGTATCAATTGTAATTGCAAGCAAAACGTTTACCATTCTTTTTTATTTGTGAATTACAGATTTATTATCTTAAAATCAATGGAAGTTAAATGCTGAATATATGGGCTACGGCTTTCGCCTTCTACGACGCGGAATTTGTCGCGCAACAGCTGTTCCTGTGTTTGCCTTCGAGCAAAGCAAATCTACAACTTTTACATTATTTGCAATATAATGCGATATGATTGTTATGTTTTTTCTTATTTACACGATGAAAAGAATTACGAGTGTTAACTGTTGCTTATAAAAGAAGTGGTTTTTTGTCACTAAAAATATCACCTCATCACACACATGCACATACTGATGTTGTGTCCTTTAAGATTGCATCCAACAACCAAACAACACCATTTTACCAAGTCTGATAACGAATATATTGATTATTGTGGTACGTAGTGTAGTTTGTTGTGAGTGAGAATTGTCACATGCTAATATAAAGGAATAAATTACTCAATTAATAATTGCGTTACAAAATATATACATGAGAGTTGTGTTCATGCGTTGAATGGTGCATGTTTAGTATACATAAATGAGGCATGGAAGACCACACACTAATTCGTAAGATGTTAGGGAAAGGAAAATGAAGTGAAAATTGAGAGACAGGCGCATCAAGATGACTTGTCATGTCATGGAAGAGCGTGTGCCTACTCTGCGAACGACTAAAGATAGAAGGATCGCGTCGGGGCGATGCGATGCAGGAAATGCACATCTGGCATGCAGATGTCAAGAAAGATGTTTGGTCCCGTTCTGCTATGGATTTGGATATTGGATGTACTTGGTGTACTTGTATTGCTTTTGCTTGCAGTGTCGGAATTGAAGTTCGTCGGTCGGCTTTTTCGACTCGAGGTTGTTTTGACTTGGACCCAAAATGCCAAAGGCTTGTGAAGATTCAGAATCCAGACAGAGTGAGAGCTGAGCGTTTCGAGAGAAGAGCGACAACGAAGAAGCAAAAGATATTAAAGCAGAAAAGTAAGGCATAGTCAAGTAGGATTTGTAGGATCCGCTGTTGTGTGCATATTGTGGACGATGCACATGCTGTCGCTGAAGCCTGTGGTGTTTGAAAGTAGTCTAAAAATATCAAGGCGGAAAAAATGTCTTCGACTTCTTCCGTCTTCTTCAGATTATTTGTGGTCATTTTATTGTTGAAATTTTCTAGTGGAAACGGTGCCATTAGCACCGCTTTAGTCCCCGAATGGGTTCGAGGACTCGAGTCAAGTTTATCCCGCATAGTCGGCAAGATGGATCAGTTCAATTTGAGATTGGACCATTTGGACGCACGAGTTGGTCGATTTCAAAGCTCCGTTCAAATGAGACTTGAGCACATTGAAAATGTGAGTCGACGGACAACCGTCATTATTCATCATCGTCATCATCAATGTTTACATTTCTCCTTTATTCTTGTGTGTCATTCCATTTTCAATTTGCAAAACTCCATTCTGCATCAAGTACATGCATGAAATTTCGGCCTTTGAACTATTTTCCATTTTTTCCTATCCCATCCTTGCCTTGTGCTGGATTCCTTGAACCGATTTTTATGCTTTCAAAGCCTTCCTGCCTACAAGCATCAATCCCATTCCCTTTTACTTCATCTGACATCTGACACATATGACGTCATTCCCTTCTTTAATCTTTCATTCAAAACATCAAAACGTTACTGTATTTTTCAATCCAAAACCAAATGTAGCTGACTAAACGTCCCATCTCGCATGCTCTATCATTTAAGATTACAGTTTATGAAACGCAGTATGCAAAAACCTAAATGCACAACGTTTCTGGGGTCTTATTAATAATATAATGCACAATTTGTGATTTCAGGGTCAAACGATGACCAAGCTCAATACAAATTTATGGGGAGATCACTTAAATCGGATTGAAGAGCAGTTAACAAGGAAGTTTAAGAATGTTGAGACAAAGTTTGATCAGTTTGTTTCATCAGTGGAATCTAAGCTTGAAGGAAAGTTGAATGCAATTCAGCGAGACAATAGAAGACACAATGAATTCATCACGGCATCCTTTACATCAGTTACGTCGAGCGTAGAGAAGCTGAATGACAGAGTCAACCTCTTGACAAAAGAAGTTCGTAGTAATTCATTAATAAAATTAATTCTTTCTTAACTTTTCCTTAATTTGATATAATGAAATGTAGTTTGTGAGCCCACGATTTTTAATTTTATAGGTCAATTCGACAGTTGTGAAACTGCGGAGTGATTTGGCAACTTGTAAAAATGCATCTGTACCAGCAACAAAAAACAGAAATAGTGCTAATGCAAGTGAAGTTTTAAATCTTTTATATGAAGTAATAGTAAATGGATCAAGTTCTAGTAGTACCCGTTTGCCGTGGGTTTCTTCAAACTTTTACTCGAATACAAGTACAGGGCAGCTTTTTAGTCACAAAGTAACGAACATGTTTGAAGACATTCTGCAAAGGTCGTCCAATCTTGAAGTCTTTCTGAAAGAATCTGTGAGCATTGCAAATGCGACTCGAAGAGATGTTCATGAAGGATTTCGCTCTGTGCTAGCATCAACCAATCAACAACAGCAGTTTCATAACTCAAGGAATCATCACTACAATACTGGAACAAGCTTGGGTGGTTCCTCTCAGGTGGCTTCTACTGATGTGATCTGTAAGTTTTCCATTTTTTCTCGTTTTTTTTGTATTCAGGAAATCTATTGTGATTTGCTGAATTGAGGTAGGAAGTAATCTCATTTTGTGAGAAGAATGTTTGCCGAATGAGTGATCATGGACAATAGTTTTACCGTCCTTTGGGTATATTGCAGCGGCTGTTATCGTGGAAGCCTTGGCATCTGTGGAGTCAATGTCGACAGCTTTGGGAAGAAGACTTACAGAATTGAGTAGATCTATGGAAGAGAGGTTCGAAATGGTCTCAATGTCTTTGAATGGTTTT
The DNA here is from genome assembly GCA_019776145.1 of Harlomillsia oculata. Lineage (NCBI taxonomy): Eukaryota > Metazoa > Arthropoda > Collembola > Entomobryomorpha > Oncopoduridae > Harlomillsia > Harlomillsia oculata. Next base: position 7,682 of record JABASF010001717.1, read on the forward strand.
CTGGAATCCTGCCTTAGAATCCAAGAGGGAGCTCCTTTGATCGAAGAGCATATAGCGGAGGTCCTAGAGAAGATTCTGGATACAGTTGACAACAGGTATTTCCGCCGTTTGTCCGTATTACTTGTAAGGGGAAAGAGCACTTTGATATAATAGCATTTTAGATTGATTGAGTTGATCAAAAGAGCTTGCTAGTAGTACATAGTATACGTACTTGAAAGATGAGACTCAAAGCATTGTGGAATGGGCAACGAGCTCATTTTATTATTGGTTTGTCGCTCAATTTTGTTCGAATTTCCACTCTGTTTCACTGATTGAATTGAATTACAGCACGCGGACCGCGACCCAAATGTGGTTGAGTGCTGCGGCTCAAGTGCTGCAGGAGAAAACTCAAGCGTCCCAGTCACAGTGTCCGTGCGACGGCACTGAACTACCCGATGAAAGCGTTACAACAAACCATCCTCCAGATGAAGAAGGCCCTACAGAAGATCCGTCCAGATTTGACGGGTCTCCATCTTCCACACCCACAACCCATACGACAACTTTAGATTTAACGAGAGACTTAATTTCAAGAGGAAACTTGAGCGAAGATGACAAGAAGTCATTGTGGGAAAGCTTGTTTCTTAATCAAAATGTACCTGATTAATCTAGTGTCACGAAAGTCCTTCGGCTTTTTCATACGGTTTCAAAACAACTTTATATAGATAACTTACCCAGACAGGTTCGGGTGCCAGCAGAAAATACAAAAACTAAAATGCATGCCTCAACTTTCTTCTTGTTGTCGCTCTTCGTGTCCTTCGCACTCATACTTGAATAAATTGCAAAAAGCAAGAAAACTAAGATGAGACAAAGGCAGACAAAAGAAGCCTCCACTCTCCACTGTACTGGGAAAAGGAGATAGTGGAGCAGATATTCGACATCTGCCAACTCCTATTTTGTATGAGAACAAATTTGCTACGGATTGTGTGTCTGACAAACTTTTTCATGCGGACATGAAGAGAGAGTGAGATAGAGAAGGAGAATGAAAGGAAATGGGAGAGAAAGAGAGAAAAAGAGAGACGCTAAGGAACTTTCTCTCGGGAGAAAGTAATAAACTACTCTATTCACAAGTGTTGAAATTATAATTACTATACCTGTGCTCTTACATCGTATATTGTATTGTACATTATAGTGTACACTTTTCTCGTACAGTTATATAAAAAGCTTAACAGGGTGAAATGATTGCCATTAGTCATAACCTTTGGAGATACTATTAAACTATATGATTATACTTTATAGTTAACATACTGCCGTTTTGTTGCTGTGTGTAGAGCTGTACACAATTTCTTTGTTTTTGCTCAGTGCTGAAGTTGATGATGAGAAAGTGAAAATGGAATGAAAGAGAGAACGAGAGAGTCATTTGCAGAATATTTACGGTCTAAAACTACAAGTGTTACATCACGACCACGACATATCTGTTTAAGATGGGGAAATGCGATAGACCAACTTCAAACGGAAGCCTATAGTATACGCATTGTAGTTGTCGTAAAGTTTCCAAATAAATAAATGATTGTGAGCGAGCAGATGTTTTTTTGTTACCGAACCGTTAGACTTATTCACAAAGTTTCTACATGCAACTGGTTGGAAAAGGCAAATAAGGAATGAGCACAGTGAAGTTGAAAACCGGTTTATGGGGGATTTTCTCCAAGCTTTCACCAAATCCATACTTTCCAGATGTTGAAATTCATCTTCCTTCTGGTTGAGGGTATACAGCAGTTCGTTCTACGCCACAATTCACAATTTCAGAAAAGAAGGATGATCGAGAAATTTCATTTACCACCTGAGTGAGCAAGAAAAGCTGCCCAAGGGCTTTAATTTCACAGTCGACCAAGAAGGTAAAGTTTCGAACAGTGACGATTGACAGCAGCGTACTGTATTTCATGTCTTCATTTATTTAACGCTCACAGGTGACAAAGCCACTTTCCCTCCCTGAGCATCCCTAAAGACATTAACTTGCTTCTTTCCGAGACTGTAACGAAAAGCTCAAGAAAAGAGCCACGAGCCAACATGCGAGAATACATTATACATCACTGAATACATTAGGAAACGCGTCATAAAGTTATTTCCGTTTACCGGAGCTACTATGAGTTACGGCCCGAAGCTATTTTATATTTTATTTACAGAAAGGAACACCATTAGCAGCTAAATAATTTGTGACAAGACATTATTATCATTTACGTTGATTGCATCTTATGAATTTACCACGCTCAGACTTTCACTTAATAGTGAAAAGTATGAAATGTGACTCCAACTTACTCCACTGCTATTTTAATGATTACATTCTCAAACTGATGAACAATTTGGACCAGTGTAGTAATGCTATTTGGCTTTTCCTTTGGGGTAGATAAAGAAAATGTAAGACTAAGCAGTACTACAAACCAATTGTGGCAGCCTGGAGACTCTGGAGAAGTGCTATATATGCTACCACAAAGGTTACGCCATCCTCTTTGACGTCATTACTATCTGTCATCTTGTCGCTGGAGCACTCTGCAACAGTATAACTAGACTGTCTCCGAGAATACAATTTAGGATGCCAACCTCCATGAGGCTTTTATGTATGATGGCGATGAAGACATATAGGAAGGAAGTGGGTTTCCTCATACCAAATTGTTTATATTGTGTTTGGGTGGCAGAACGTCTGGCTCTCAAAGAATTTTTTTCAGCCTGAAACATGAATCACAAAACAAAGAAGTCAAATAAGTATCATACATTATACCTCTCCCGGTCCCGACAGGAAGTTACAACCCAGAATATGAAGACATCTATACTCGTTTTACACTTATAAAACGAATATAGCAAAATATTACATCGTAACATAGGCTTCGAAGGTAAGATATCTTACGCTTTTCTGTAGTGTGTTGATCACAATAAATGATAGACATCCGTTCCTGACAAGACCGGGCGAAGCCATGTCTTGTCCGATGGTAAAAGTTTAATGGGCTGCACACGATTGGGATTGAGAGTGATGGGGAAGCTTGTGACAAGATTGCCGATCCTTTTTCCCTTTTACTCCATTGATTTCATCAGTGTCAGTCAAATTGTCTACTAGTCCAGAAACAGAGTGCAAAACTGCAGTGCGGAACACACACACGGAGGAAGCCGAGAGAAAAAAAATCAAAAGAGTAACATTGGCTGGCTGCTGCTCCGTCGAAAGCGTCGAAAGAAATACTAACTGAGATGAGAAACAGCAGACAAGCAAAGTCGGTGCTGTGGAATAGTTTCAACATCTGTCTTAATGCCGCAAGCAGCAGCAGCGAAATTTCCATTTCTCGGATTTTTTTTACATTCAAAGCTGAGATTCTTAAATCTCCGCTTAATCCTTTTTGCTGATATATTAAAAACGTCAAAGACATGACGAGAATCAAAGAGAACTCCGATATGAAATTCGTATATTAGTTTTTCGTAATTCACTTCTTTCAAGTTGTGTGTCTTTGACAATTCTCTGAAGGAAAAGCGTTCTATAGATCTTAAGGATGTGTCCCGGTTTTCCTCGTAACTATAGCTTTTCAGTATTGTGCGTTTTATCACAAGGCTTACATAGCTTTCTCCGAAAAGGTGTTTTTTTTCTTTTCGTAGCTTCTGTATGGCACTGTCTTGTCTTTCTTTTAATCTTGAAGCTTTTACTCAGCGAGGATCTCACAATTGTACATTTATTATGAAACGTGAAAGCTTTCCATAGTAAAAGTTTTTTTAAATTGCCGGTTAACATCCGTCTTTTCACAAGTACAAGAAGGAGTTGTCGAAAAACATGAATTACCCAAATTACACAAAGGAATTTTTGAGATTTATGACTTAACCAAAAATATTGGTGTTTTATCTTTTATTTTATTACTCAATCAAAATCTCACTTGGATGAATTTATTTCCAATGTCATAAAATGGCGTGGGTGTGTACAATAATGCGCGTATACTGAAAAGCTGAATTTTCGAGCAATAAATATTTTCATAAAATGAAGAATGTAAATTAAATAGTTAATAGTAATTTAGTTAATGAAGAAACTATTTTTTGGACCTGCCCGTATTACCCACATATAGTATCAGATAAAGATTAATGTTAACGTGCTTTTCATGGAATGGCAGTGGCACATCCTTGTTCACTTACATATGGCGAGTGTTGCCAAAGTTGATGCCAGATTGATTGGCACCCTTGTTAGAGCCGTATTGCAGAGAAATGACGCTATCCCCAGCTTTCAATTGCTCTTCAGTGAACGTACGAACATTCTTGTCTGATTCTTTGGGTCCAATACCGGGTTTCCCAAAATTGGGACCCTTTCGTCCCAATGATTGAAGGCAAATAACGACGGAATTCAAGTTCTGTCTTTCCCACAAGTCGACGGTTTGAAATTGCTCTTCTGGTGGCACTCCAAGAGCGGTCGCAGCCACCAAGAAATTGTTAATGTTTTCCATGCACTTGAAGGCCATCGTTGATGTGTTGATTTTCTTGACAGAACCGGGTTTAATGTCATTTACAAGCCTGTCAACAGTCAAATTAATATAGTTAAGAAACAAAATCGTAACTCATCATAACTATACTACTGTAAGTAGTAATGCTACTAAAGACAATCAACATACTTGCACAAAACCGTGCCGTCCTTGAGAATTTCATACAAGTTATCCATATCTCCAGAAGTTGGGTGATTGTCACCGGAAACCTTGTTAATCCAGTGAAGAACTTCCGTTGCATGCTCTTCACTGTACTTACTCATTATCTGAAAATTTCAATACAATATGAGATACAACGTATGACACTAAGTTAACGTTTAGCATGTTTATATAATTTCATAGGTCATTTTAAAATTATTCAGTTTCTATTTCTGTCTAATTTTTTTTACGTTTTACGCTACTTTAATAAAATGTAAAGCATAAACAAAAATGTTATACTTTGACTTCATTTAGTATTTTCACGGAATAGCCACCTAATATTGATAAAAAACAAAAGTAAAAGGTCTGTAAAGTAATATCATCTAGTTTGTTCCATATCTCAAACGTTGTTTTGTTAGCAAGGTTTTCACTTTCAATATTAATATTAATATTTAATTCTAACAAAACAACCAAGTAGAAGTAATGAAATGAAATGAAATGAAATGAAATGAAATTACTTCATCGTCCATTTATTTACCATACAATTTTGCAGTTTAATATGAATATGACTCCTGTATTAAATTAATTGTTAAAGCATGAATCATAATTCTAATATGCTCGCTGTAGTAATTGAAACCAAAAATGAGCAATACACTGAGTCTGGCTTGGCATGTGTGTTCATATTCCAACAACTGACAACAACCGCAAACAATTTCCGGTTGTAATTAACAAGACACTATTGTGGAATGTATAACTCGTGCGTGCCATTTGCAGTTCAAATAAGGCAAATGGAAAACTATTCATCCTGTTACTGCCATAAACTCATTGTTATTGCCATATGCGCTATCCTGTTCGCCACATTTTGCTGAAGGAAACGCTTACCCAGCCTTCCATTTTATAAAATTGTTAAAGCATGAATCATAATTCTAATATGCTCGCTGTAGTAATTGAAACCAAAAATGAGCAATACTCTGAGTCTGGCTTGGCAATTGGCATGTGTGTTCATATTCCAACAACTGACAACAACCGCAAACAATTTCCGGTTGTAATTAACGAGACACTATTGTGGAATGTATAACTCGTGCGTGCCATTTGCAGTTCAAATAAGACAAATGGAAAACTTCATCCTGTTACTGCCATAAACTCATTGTTATTGCCATATGCGCTATCCTGTTCGCCACATTTTGCTGAAGGAAACGCTTACCCAGCCTTCCATTTTATAAAGAGTAGTTATGACGTTATGAGATGATCACATTTGAACGTGAATGTGTAACAGTCATGGAATTAGTACAAGGGAGACACATGGGGATTTTATATGATGGAATTCGTTCTATGGAATTTTGCGAATATAAAGTGTGCGCATATTTGAGCATTGTAAAATTGTAATGCTATCACATGGACATAGCCGGTTACTCTTACTGCTCACAAAGCCGAATGACTCCTACAGAACTGCACGATGACATCATCCCATCACAAAGGCAAAGGCAAATGCTTCGTGGCTTGCCATTATTGCTACTTAAGCATAGGAACATCAGATTCTCTTTGCCTCCAGCTGCAAATTCTTCATCACTTGAAGAAAACATAAAGAGAATTTTTTGTTACGGTGTATTATCTTATTAATACAGCAAGTCATAAAAAAACGACCAACTGCCCTTTTCGCTCAAAAGACCACATCCCGGACACGTTTACGAAGACACATCATTGCAAAAAAATGACAGCACCATTAATTGTATACATATACCTACTACCCTCAACCCTTGTTTTTCTCATTTTACCCAACCTTCATCTCATGACATCAGTTCGCAAACCGCCAGTAAGTTTTGTGACTCCAGGATAGCCAGCAGACAGAAGGAGAACGAAAAACCTTCAACAGCTATGACTCAGTGTATTACATCAGCTTTAGTTGGTCAGCAAGACGGCAATAACAGCAAATTAATTATAGCGATTACACAATGGCATTGTACTGATGCTGATGTTCGCCTGATCCCGCTGTCACGTTCATCCTTGACTGATGCACATTTGCATAATGCAAATCTCAAGAATGCAAACACATCCATGTCAAAAGGACACCTTTCCTTTCTTTATACATTTAATTTTTCTACATATCATATTCTAGCTTTCCAAATCCCAACGCACAGCCGTCCAGCTCAAATGCTCAAAACATGTAATTTATAAAATGTAATCACATTTTATAGATGAAAGTTAATCAAACATCAAACCATCGAAGATCGAACTACTCGATCGGAACTACGCAATGTACACAACTTGAAAACTACCCTATTGACATTTTTGCAGTAAAGTAAACAAATAAAGATTTGACATACCCGACGCTGCGCCTCAGCAGCAAATCCCGACTTGGTTGCTCGCGAGGTGGCCATTGTTCAAAAAACGAAAGGATTGATTGAAAAAAAACGCTAAGGGTAGAAACTAAAACCGCAAAAGTGCAGATTCTTGTTGAGTGTGAAATGCAGACTGGGTTGTAAGTGTGGTGGTGATGTGAGTAAAAACGAAAGGATTGATTGAAAAAAATTGCTAAGGGTAGAAACTAAAACCGCAAAAGTGCAGATTCTTGTTGAGTGTGAAATGCAGACTGGGTTGTAAGTGTGGTGGTGATGTGATTCAAGTGTTTGTTTGAAGGTTGTTGCAAACGAGCGATAAAAAGGAGAAATGTTATCACGTCCACGTCCTTTGGACAACTAAACCTTCATTCCAAATAAAGCCATTCTTCTCACTACTTTACAGCTCACTCAATAGGACCTTTTTCGTCATCCAATCCCATGCTAATGATCATATGCAAATGCAAAATTCTAACCCCCTAATACCCTTTCATGTTAGGAAAAAATCACCCGACAATTAACCTTTCCCCGCCACAAGTAGTAAATGGTACACTTTACTTTCAAATGTTTTGAAAAATGCATCTCTCTCGACCCCGACACTCGCAACTCAACTCAAGACGAGTTCAATTTTTTAACAATTCGATTTACATGTCTGAAGTTACTCAAAGGAGGTAATTTAGTTTTGTAATTGGTCGTGTGTGACTGTAATTGCAGCTATTTAAGGCTGACCACACCTGCTGAGATGAAACTCTCATTTTATTACAAGATACATTAATTTGTATCAAGTAGACATTTTACTATGTATTCCGTTGCCTGTTTCTTTGAAAGGATGTGAGACAGGAGATGCTTATTGCTTAGGTCATCCAAAAGGCCAAATGATAGAAAAAGGACCAGAGACCACAAGACCAGTTACGACTAGACGAGACCATTTTTGGGCATGAGAATCATGAGATGAAGCGACCAAATCTGGTTTGCCTGTGTAACTCATTGCCCCCATAGCAGGGACGCTACTGTCACTTCACTTTATCCATTGCCGGTTTGTCCTATATGTTCTCACTCTTCTGAAAAAGTAAACGAGAATAGATTATCATCTTGTATAACAAAGTTGCAAGTTACACAAAAGCAGAGCTCTAGCTGCGGTGCCTAAAAAGTAAACATTATTAATTCCATAACTAATTTTCGCAATTTCCAGAGTACCTCAATTTTCCACAGTGCTCAAACTTTGTATGCAAATAATGTGATTCTCTGCTTCGTATCAAAAGTTTGATTTGTTCTCCGTTTTCCCTGTCAAATATGCTTCGTTAACACTCCCCTGATAAGCATCCTACATGTTTGCAATCTTGTATGTATTTTTAACCTCCAAACTGTTTGCAGTGCATCAGCAAAAAGTTATTATGATCGTTCCGAGTATAGTAATGAAATGCAACTTTAAACTTTGCTGAACAGAGGGAAGACTTTTAAATGAGAAAATTAAAATGATTTCGTTTGTGTGCCACTACGTCGTACAGTGCACAGTGCACCTGTTCATAACACCATTATCATGGTATTGAATGAAGTAACCTTACTGAAGCCATTTTTACCAAAAGAATAAACGAAGAAGTGCAACCATATACGGTCACATTGAATCCCTTTCGCTGAAATGATTCTGCAATGAATTGAAATGTCAATCTCTTCGATATGTTGCGTTCGTTGTTTGTAGTATGGCATTAGTTGGTGACCATGCCATGCGACGATGCGACTGACTGTCCAACTGGCAACTGGCCTTATAGCCATTTTCAGCCTTCACCTTTTATCACCCTGCCCAAAAATAGAGAAATGACAGGGACACTTGGGCAGTCAAGAGATGGACGTTCCAAATTCAAATCAATAATATACTGTGACTGTGACTGTCCCCATTATTCGAACACGTTATGACATTAACGTTTAATATTCAGCGGTTATTCAGATTATAATCAATAAGTAAAGTTACGGCACGACATGATAGGTTATATGATAAGCTTAAAGCTGCTGGATCAAACACTTTTGGAACTAAACTTTTTACAAGCCAAAAGTGTGGCATAAAGTGATACGAACATGAAACGATGAAAGTGATACACTCTAGACACGAAATGGTTCAAATTTCAACAGTATTAAGATTATATTACTAGTATGCATTCAAATGCTTCAAAACGCTGAAGCCATATCATGCCATGTCTCAGCTCTCTCGGATGTTATGCATTCAAAGCTGCAAAGCTTCTAGAATTGAGTGAATATAGGTGGTCCTACACAATGCCACAATGGAAAAACTACTGCAGTAAAATGTTTAGTACATAATAGAATTTGAAAGGAAAATCCATTAAAACATTAAAAGCAGGCAAAGACAAATAATACGATTTAAATGTCACTTTACTCAATAGTTACATCTGCTCAACGACCATTATTAACTACATTAAAACGAGCCACGGGTAGTCCACAAGGTTTCCTTCCGAGTTTATAATCATAGTATAAAAACTCGGGGATTCCTGTTGTAGCAACTTGGAAGAGAAAATCCTATGCTGGATAAATTGTAAAGGAGTATTAACATACGTTATTAAACGTGTGTAGCGTATATGAAGTCTTCTGTGTCTGCTCATGGATCGAATACATCATTTGCAAAATTGCCGTCATAAATATCTCAAATGTAAATTGCAAACTACATTTCAAACAAGCAGAGATACTCTTCTCTAAGGAGAAATAAGGGAAAAGGTCTAAACCTGGACAAAAGGATTGCCAGCTCTTTGTCCCATGACATGACTGCTTGAGTACATTTTCCACCATTAAAATCCATCGTTAAACACCCAATCTCACATGTGCCATGGAAGTTTACGAGGTAAAGTGATAGCCACAAGTTTTATTGATAGCTTTACTTTTTATCATGTTTTTATTATTGCCGTTTTTAGAGTGCTCGTATACAGTCTCAGTTTGATGAATCGTGAAAATACGTTTTACGTTTTATATAAGAGAAATGCCCCAAAATTCCCATTACTTTTACATTTTACTATATAATGTTACTTTGACTCTTTGACTATTGTAATTATATTGCTTATTGTAGACCAACCATTGTAGATTGTAGAGGAGGAGAGGATAAAACCTAAAACCAATGATGATAATACGAAAATGCCTGTTAAAGTCAGTCAGACAGGCCAGAAGGTGTAATCTTCTGTGTTGTGGTTTTGGGTAGCAGTTGTCCGTGTTTAAAGTCCGTTCTGTTTGAGTAGTTCTTTCTCTGCTTCGTTTTGCGTTTTGTACATCCTTTTTTTTGCTTTATTCAACTATAAAAAAGTGTTTTTGTTGTTCTTGCTTTTCCTTTTAGCAAACAATTTGACGTCTTTAATTTGAGTGGAAAGACTAGTTACGAATTTAGAGTGGAAGGAAAAAGGAAAAAGAAGAGCGGAAGAAGGAATTATTGGCATTGATGCTACACTCTCAAAGAAATAAAAAGCTTTAGGAGAAGAGAAGACACTCTTCTCTTAGTTTTTTGGTTCAAATTTTCGTTAAAGGTATAAAGAAGATTGTGCTAAAGTTTGAATTGGTACAGTTTGAGTTGAAAAGTTTTTTTGTGACTTTATTTACTTTTTACACTTTTCGGGGTATTTCGGGTGACGACAGAAGGTTTTTGAGAGAGAGTCATTTCCAAATAAGAGGCACCTCATTCTCCTTTTTACATCTTTGAGAGTAAAGTGGTCGTAATTTTGGACTCTCGTTTGACTTTTAAAATCCTTGGAACATATTGATCACATTTGTAAGGTTTTTGGAAGTTTCTCCCTTAGTTTTCTCTAGACGATTCTTTGGTCCATTTCGTCCAGAGAAAACGTAAAAGTGAGGTTTTGCTTCGGGTGTATTTGGATTTGACACTGGAAGCTGTGGAAATGGCTTTAGCACAAGCTCTCCGAGTTTCCCCCCGTTTTCCACAACTTCCTCTATGTAGACTTGCCATTTGAGTCTTTTATAGTTGGGTTTATGGTGTTTTTAATATGAATAAGTTCTTTGAGTTTCCAATTTTGACTGTAATTTTATTTTCTATGTTTTAACAGAGTCCAATTTATGTATTTCTTGTTGAGCTGAGATGAGAGGGTCCCGAAAGTGAGCAGTCAGCAGGGCGTACCAGCTGATGAAGTTCTCGATCCACTTCATCATCGTTAGTCACTTGAGTGGACGGTGTACTAATTTAATTACTCGGAGCGAGTACGAGTAGACATTATATTAACGTATGAGTTCTTATGGGATTTGAGAGTACATCGGATGTATTAATGAAGTTGCAACAGTTCGGTGAGTTTAAATATTTAATCTGCGATCAAATCAATCATAAATATTTGCTGACATTCATCTACTAATGAAGTACATGTGTGCGGTTTTGCAGGTTGAGGATGATGCGTGCCCACGAGGAAAGATATTGAAGATTGGAGGAATACAAACAGAACACAACATAAGCATTGACTGCAGTGGTTGAGTGTTGGAGCAAGCGACACGGAACACAAGGACGAAACCCAGCACAACCCGGGTAAAATGTGAGCGAATAGAGTGGAGTATCAGAATACGGGCACCGTTGTGTGGAACGGGAAACCCGGGCAGGCGCTGAAAGAACCCGCACCCAAACTGCGTCAGTCATCCCAACACTTGCTACTACTGGCTGTGGCTCCAGCCGAATCTTCAGCTCCCCTAACCCAAGTTCACGTAGAAGCAGTGTGCGAAGTATAGAGTGTCGTCGTCGTTTGTGTCTACCCAGTCAGCCCATTTACAGACCAGTAGCACCAGGGAAGTCCAAAAGACTCCAGTTTTGCCTCATTCCTGCATCTCTCCCTCCTTTTTGCGCCAATGTCATTCTGTCTAAAGATTATGTAGCTTCCAGCGGGTCTCGTCGCTTCAGATCTGTCGGACACGTATTCTGTTCCTTCCCTCCTTGTCCTTTTCTCGGTTTCATCCCGTTGCTCTTCCCAATTTTGATTGTTTGTCGTCCCAACGGCGACCCATCCTTATCATTGACATTTGTGACAGCCACCGCAGTCTGCATTTATAATCAGAACTGTGGGATCTCACGGCTGTTCTGCATCATAATGAAACCGTGAAAAGGACAAGGAGG
>JABASF010001718.1:0-19723 GCA_019776145.1 Harlomillsia oculata
CTCGTCTCGATCTCATTAATATATTAATAGGTATAAAATCCAATTACAATTAGCAAGGGTTGACCACCCATAAGCAAGCATACAAACGGAATTGTCACCTTAAAAGTTAGATAAAATGCCATGGATTAATAGTGGAGGTGAGCTACTCATGAATGTGGTTGTGGTGGTGTTTGTGATTCTACTCGTGTCCCATCACGGTTCTTGTGTCACAACGACAAGTGCAAAGAAAGACGCGACGATGGGAATATTGTCGTCATCAGGTTCCACACGAATGCGAAGGAGCTTCAGTACTTCTAGTCGCACCGGAAGACGTAATACGGGTTTTGATTGTCCCATTTCACTCATTTCTTTTGTTATACTAATAATTGTAACTGACTTTGAGTTGAAAGACAGCATTGTTTGTTTGTAATAATTTTACCTCATGATAATTAAATTCAATGTATAGTTTTTCCATATCTGGCCTTGGCAAAGTATCCTAATGAAGTCTGCACGACTGAGGCTGGCGAAGGTATTTGCTTGTCTGGGTAAGTGAAGTTGCATAATACTTGACTTGACTTGGATCTGGCAATGGCAATGTCGACTGTTCACTAACAAAAAGAAAACTTTCATGTCCGTGCCGTGTCGTCAGTATTTTATTGTTGTAAAATAAGGCAACTTCGTGCGGGATTATATTGTTGGGAAGGGCTCAATGTGAACAAAGTGTCGACGTATTTGACTTGGAATTCTTGTTCTCGTTTTCAAATTAGTTGCTTATCATCTAATCATTATCATTGTCTGTCGATTGGCATTGGCACTCTCGAATCGAATACACCCTGTAGATAGATGCACCTAAACTTACATTAAAATAGTAATTAATAATAATTACAGATATGAATGTAAAAAGCGCGGCGTATCAATTGGACCGTGTGGCCAAGGGTTTGGACATTGTTGCACAGGTATCCAAATGCTTTATAATGCAAATATCTTTTTCTTATTTAATGAAATTGAAATTATGTGCAAACTAGTGACCAAGAAATGCACTGAAACTCAGAATGAAGTGACTGTCAAAGATAACTTGATCATTTTGACGAATCCTTTAAGCTCGGAAAAAACGTGCCGTTTCATCATACCAAAGGTTATTCACTTATTCATCGGCAATCAAAATTAAATTTTAAATAATTATTATATTATAGTTGTTTATGGCAATTTTTTTAACGTTGAAAGGTGATGTATTCATGTCAAGTTCGTTTGGATTTCAACGAATTCGACATTGCGGATGCGGAATACACAGGCTACTGTAACATAGAGTCCTTGACCATTTCTGGATCGAGTACACTCAAAGACGACATAAGAGTCTGTGGGAATCTGACTGAGCAGCATAGTTAAAACTGAATTCTCTAATTTCGCACATTTTATTGCATACTATACTTGAAATGTTAAGAGTAATTATGTAATTGGTGACCATTTTAACGTTTCTTTGCAGTGTACTTGTCTTACGGTAAATCCGAAAAGATTCTCTTGGATTTTCGTTCTAGAGCTTCATTTGATGCTCCCAACATGAAATATAACATTAAAGTGACTCACATTCCTTGTAATTCACCACATCGAGGTCGGTTGATGTTATGTTTCAAATTACAAATAAATGATTACAAAGATATGAAAGTTACTTTACACTTTTCGAAATTCTCGTTGTACGGTGCGGTGGGAGTTTAGTAATTATATGATGTTTGTTTATCCAAACTCCACATAGCCCCTGAACATTGTCTTCAGCATTTTGTCAAACCTGATGGAACAGTCAAAAGTTTTAACTACCCGAAACAACAGTTGAACAATCAACTGTACACCGTTTGTGTCAAAGCGGATGCACGCAGCAACTACATTGATGTAACTAAATATAATGACAAATGGAATTAAGAATCCTTCCTAATTGTAATTAGACTGTTGATTGGCGTAGTGGAAAGCTTGTGAGGGTGATGAGTTTCCTTTCACTGTGTCCGGCGGACCAGGAATTCCAGATCCGACACCGCGACTAGGATGCAAATTCAAAGACCATGTCCAGATTTTTGGTGATAACCAACAATGCGGCGATCGATTTTCTCCAATACGAAGTGAGTGAAAATGGTTCATGCCAAATGCAATTTCAATGTCACTTTTACTGTATCCCCATTTAATATTGTTTTATTATATACATAGGTTTTGCAAAACCCTTTGTAATGCACGTCAATTTCGATGATATGGAACTTCCGGATGTTCCAGCCCCGATGGACGTTCCAGCAGCAGATGCCGAAACGTGTGCTGCGCTGTCCATTCCAGCAAGACTCAAATGTGAATGGCAAACTGCTCCAATGTCAATGTCCGTTTGTATTTGTCAGTTTGAGCAAGTCAATTTAGGAGATGATCGAAATTCTGGATTTTGTCTTGATTACACTCAAGGCAGCCAATGATAATGTTTATTTTTAAAGAAAACAGAACACAACCATTCATTCTCATTTATTTCTTGTAACTTTTTAACCAGTATTAAGGTTTAAGGGGATAGAGAAACCAAGAGTTGTGAACGGGGTTAAGGTTAAGGGTTACAAAAGGTACAAAAATGCAATTATAGTAGTATTTCAGTATTCAGTAGTTGTCTTCACCGAAACAATTTAGGACATGAGGGACGTGGAATCTGTATTCTGTGAATGTATCTTCTTCTCGTTTGTACAAAACAATCATGGCCGCTGTGCCCCAGTAAGCAAGCCCAGTGAAAATTGCTAATACCTTTAAAATTTCAGAAAAATCATACTATAATAAAAAAAAAAAGTACGAGATTTTTTAAGTTGGAGTGAAATGATGCTTACTCCTGCAACCAGTTTTTCTTCAAAAAGTTGTATCCGCTGGAAAGGAATGACAACAGCTCCAGGAATGTAATATTTAACACTACTCGTTTCCTCAACAAATGATTCAATGGCAGCTCCTGAATAAGTGTAGAAACATCCTGCCAACACGATGAGCAACCCGCCCACGATGTGATATGTCGTGTCCTATAATAATAGCATTTCATTCTCATTGATTTCGTTGATTAATAGTTTTAGCGAGAGCTTGGGCTGAAACCTCCCGTCGACCCAACTTACCAAAATTTTATTGATTTTCTGCGTCGCTAGTTTGCTTTCGAGACAGTGAACAATGAGATACACAAATGACACGACCCAACATGAGATCATCACAATGAGAAAGAATCTCTCAAAGAAAATATCGGGAACCGTTGTCCCTGACATTTCCAAGTAAGGTCTCAAAGGTGTTATCATGGAGTATACTTCCGTCCATAAGGAACGCAGATAAGAGTGTGCTCCGATTACTAAAGAAACCCCTCCTAAAATCTGTAATCATTCGAAAATTCATAAAACAATCTCAATATCTGATCTGAAATTACGAAAAATTGCTATATTTATATATATTGTTATGCTCACGATTGTAAGAAGTTTCAGAGCTCCAATTGGTGTGCAAACGTGAATGCGTCTCTTCGGTTCGGCAATCACAGTTCGCCTAGGTCTCGAATATGTCATTTTGGCACCTATTTTTTCATGCCGTTTTAAAATCATTCAGGTTATCTATAATAAATACTATTGAATACATTGAAAAGGTATTTGAAATAAAACTCACCGTATCGTTCATATTGTCCATGAAAGTTCCTCTATCCCATTCAGACACGGTTATACACGGTTACAAGGCACGGGTAAAGCAAGTACAACAACAACGGGGCAATTTGTAACTTCACCTAGAAAACAATTTGCACTGAGCTCCTTTTTGCGTCTGAAAAGCCTGTGGAGCTATAAGTGAGCCAAACTTGTTCTTTGATAAAATTATCAGATAAAGAAAACCACAGCAGCACTCAGTTTCCGTACACATTTGAGCGGAAGATCGTGGGAAATTCCGGTCGTATACCATCGTAATATTGGACTCAAAGTAAAAATACATGATGAAGCACCTCCGAGACCGCCTTGAACTCTGTACTTGGATTGCACATTTAATTACTATTGTAGCTTCGTCACATTAAAATGCGAAATGACCTGATTGAAATTGGGATCAAGTGTTGTTTTTGTGTTCTACATGTTAAATTTTCCTGGGTGTATAATACTACTAATATGTAGTAAGCAGCATTAAAAGCATAGGAAATAGGAAGCATTTTTAAAAATAGGTCGTAGAAAAGATGTCATAAAAACCATATTTTAATTGAGCATAGAAAATATAGAATCACTTTTGAAAATGATCCGTTCAAATAAACCTCGAAAATATTTACTGTGTACTGTCAACATTTTGTTTGGCTACATGAACCAAGTTTGCAATTGCTGCTGTAGCCTGTAATAAGAAAAGGTAAATACTACTAAAGTACTTCGATCAACTCAACTGTTACCGTTTAGTAGGATAAGGATTGTGCAACTCCAGAAGAAAGCGCCTAAAACAAACATGCAAAGAGACGATTAAAATGGTAATTTACCAGACTTGCAATAATTAGACTTAAATCCAAATGATGATGCAATCTATTGATACAATCTGATTACACACAGTTCCAATATTTAAGGTACATTTATTTTCAATTTCAATTTCATTTTATGCTAAATTGTATCGAAAGCTGGTCAGTTGAAACGATTTCACTCTTATTTTACGCACTTAATATTTTGCTACTGAGGTTTCGGCCATTCTTGAGTTATTCTCAGTACGAAAAATGTTGAGAAAGTTGAGTCTTTCGTTGTTTCTGATGAACATTAATTTGGTTGTTAAATTAGGATTGTGCCCTTTTTCGCGCTCGGAAGGGATTGTCACATTAAATCCGTCCTGGAAAGGACACTTTCATCAGATTTGGCATAATTTCATTCTTTGCTGTCATTTCAGTTTGTTAACATTCCTTTGGGTGAGACTCAAATTCACACTGGATTCATATGGTCTATCATTGACCTTGATTGCTCACGGGTTAAAAATCTTGATTTTCACGTACTATCCAACTGTGATGGTCAATGTTTTGAAATGCAAAAGATCCTTTGTGTCCCTACTGAATGAAATGTCTTATCCCCAAGGTCAAAAAGGGTACCCGGATTGGAGCGCTAGTTTGTTGATCCAACTCATTGTATTAGCAATCACGGGGGCTCAACTTGTTCTTCCGTTATTTTTTACAGTGTGCATGATAGTTTGGCCACAATGGCCTTTGAATGTTATGTCAATTGTGCATAATGATTGGTACGTATTCAAAGTTGCAATGGCACTCTTTGATGTTCTCATGGTCAGCTTATTGGCAATCATGGCACAGTTGCTAGCGGTCATGCCAGTGGCAATGTACCTCAACTGTGAGAAAATGGCAGTGAAACGTTTCTGGTAGATTTACAGTGCTATTTAACTAGAATCTTGCTCATTTATGTAAACTATGGATCATTTTATTTATTTTATTTCATTAGGAACGATACATACATTCACGAAGGAGAAAACGGATGCCTCAGCCTAGTCACCAACTTTCGAACCCTATTTCTCCGAAATCGGATTCTAAACGAAATTCTTGCTCCATTTATACTACCCGGGACGATGTACTGCCTTTCATGCGTGTGGCTCTTCGGTACGTATTGTTCCTTGCGTCTGATCGGGGTTTTGGATCCGTTTGTGTACTTCGTGTTCATGTGCCTCCTCATTGGAGCCACAATTATGATTCTCAGCATCTTTCTTTGTGCTGCTCCAATTTACATCGACAGCCACAGGACCAAATACTATTTACAGACATGGCCTTATAGAAATGGCAAAGGGTACAAACTCGGGAAACGCTGGGTCAAATCTCTAATTCCATTCGGAGTGAACGTGGGCAGTTTCTCCATAATCAAGGAAAACACTACTGAAGCTTATTTCTCTGTACTTACTAGTTATACTCTTGTGCTTTTAAATGCAAATTAATGGTGATTTAGTCATTCTGTAGCTTCATTTAATTAATCCCATTTGTTTATTCATCGTCCGCATGATCTGGACAATTCTTCCAGTTGACCAAGTACCCGAAGAACCAACTCTTCGTTGAATGGTCGGCCTATTACTTGAACACCAATGGGCATTTGAACTGAATCCTTTGCAGCCTGTATATATAGTATAATATAATATATAGTTCAATTTAGTTTAATTAATAATTCATAACTAATAATATTAATAGCTGAGCTGTATTTACTGTCTTCGCCATTTTTAAGTAAAAGTCTGTGTGATCTTTATATGAATCAATATTGTTTCCTGATTCTATTCCGAATTTCACAACACCAGCAGGAAAGTCAAGCAAATTCCATGTGGTTGTGTAGATTGTTGCCACTTTAAATTTAAATTAAATAATTATACAATTATTTGCTTTCGCGAATAAGTTTGCTAGTTTAATTTAATTTTAGTTGTCAAAGAATATATAGAGTGCCGATCTGCGATCTGCTGATGGTAATTGGTAATTGGTAATGCTCATGCTCATGCTCACTGTCACTGCTGACTGCTCACCTCCCAATTGAGAACAGGCTTTGGAATTAATTGCTGGAAATGCAAAACCTGGACCAAGCAGCAAATCCAAATTGTCCATATTCATTCTGTTTAGATAGGCTTCAATTAAATCCTCTCTGAGCTGCATCGATTCCTGGATTCCTTGAGCCATGGATGCGCCCGATCCAGTCAGAAAGAACTCGATGAATCGTTTCATGTTCCGTGATGGCGATGGCATAAAACGCCTTGCATTCTTCGGTGCTGGAGTTAAGATTGTTCTCACATACGGTGACCGAATTTTCAGAGCTGGCGCTGCCAATCCTTCTTCCTCGTTTGCAAATATTTCGGACATGTACTTGCCTTTGTCCGCATTCATCAGATCCATGTAGACCGTATACAATAGAAGAGTGTCAACAAGGTCAAAAGGAATAAGAGTGTGACCTACTGATTCTAGCGCTTCCTTGGCTCGCAAAACTGTTAGCGGAGTGTCTCCAAGCGCTGGAAAAAAATCCACACCCGTGTAGTAACCGATTCTGAGCGAACGCTTACTTTGAAAAACCTGCATTTAATACCATACGAACATTACTGAAAGCAGTCANAGTCAATTTTATTTTTAAACAAAAGATCGTTTTTTAGGAATCATACAGATTCATTCCATGGAATAGGAAGAGCACGAGCGTGCTCGTCATTTTGAGTATTTCCAGCAGTCAAAGCTTTGAAAATTTTTATTTGTGCCAATGCATCTTTAGTAATGACTCCAGTCACCGTTCTTACTAATTCAGATGATTCAAATTACTTTAATTGTTAGTTCTATTCTAATTTCTAACTTACGTACCAAGGTGTTACATAGTTTGTAACTTACATCCAACAAGATTGGGATTGCAAGGCTTAATGTTCTTATCGCTTAGTCTGAATATGGTGGGTCTCAGAGAGCAAAGGCCGTGGAACAACGCTGGAATACGGAGTGACCCACCGATGTCAGACCCAGTGGCGAAAACTGCTCCACCCCCAGCAACTAAACAGGCTGATCCACCACTCGATCCACCGGGTCCTAAAAGTGGATTAAGGGAATTTACCGTCTCGCCGTAAATCGGGTTGTCACACGCATAAGACAACAACGATTGAGGAACATTTGTTTTGCAGAACGGAATTGCTCCCAAATCCATTAAAACGTCGACAATCGCCGCGTTTTCTTGTGCAGGTTTATTCAGAAACTTGGCGAACCCAAGAGTAGTGTCCATTCCCACAATGTCGTGATCTTCCTTCACTCCAAACGGAAGCCCATGTAGTGGTCCTTTGGGTTTGTCCAAGCAGTCCAACTCACGTGCCCATTTCTATTAGCATCCAAAAACTTTATTTGTAGTCACTCGATGTTATGCTTAAACGACTAAAGTTTTCGCCCATGCCCATTACAGATATTCAACATTCGAATCACCTTTGCTTCTGGAATAAATTGAGTAATGCAATTGGTCCTTCTTGTTACTTCGACGGATTTGGCCAGAAAAGCATTCAAAACTTGTGCAGCTGTCAATGAACGATTCTGTAGCTTGTCAATCAAATCTTCCGTAGATAACCTTAAGATTTCTTCATTGTCACAGTCCAACTTATGCTCTGCCGTCAGCTTCTCTAGTTCGAGTTGACGTTCGTCCTGTCTTCGAAGTGTCAAGCGCTTGTATTCAGCTTCCTGTTGTAAAATGTAAAACTACAATTTTAATTTTAATCGACGGGTCCTTTTATTAATTTTCGACAGTAAGTTTACTTTGTTAGTTGCAGTTTCTGGCAGCAGCCGCAAAAATGAAAATCTAAGTCGCCGTAAATTCTGAATCATTTTGCAGCAAACCTAAAGCTATAAATCATATTGTTTGGACGTGCTGGTACCTAATTGCCGTTCGTACTTTGTAAGGTTGACATTAGGCTTGCGGCATGCTCCTACGATCATTTTTGAATCCCCGAAATAGAACATATCATTTTTCGGTTCGTGTAGGAATTCTACTATGGTTACTTTAGTATAGAAATGCGAATGGGTCGCTCGTGGAACCAAAATGTAGGGCAGGATGGAACAGCAAAACCGAATCAGCTCAAACGGTCCAAAGCCAAATGTGCAGTGGTCTGTCGCGGTCAGTTGGTCTTGGTCGGGGCCGTGGACGGTCCAGCAAAAACACTCAATTCGAGGAAATGAAAAACTAAATCTATTGGGGTTTAAACATTCTTAATGGAATTTCCTTCTTTTCATGCAGCATGGCTAAGGAGCAGAAAAGCTAAAATAAATATATTGGGTTTAGGTTTAAAGGTTTAAACATTATAAATGGATTCTTTTCATGCACGGCATGGTTAAGGACACGAAGGAGCAGAACATTTCAATTGGAATTCCTCGAGTGAGTAAATGGGTTTATGATAAATGAAGGAAATTGAATTACACAAAAACATCCTCAGTGAAAAATGCGGTCAACTGGGTCTAATGACTTCAAGGTTTACTTTGGCTTTCAAAGTGTAGTTTTTTCCACTTTTCATAGAAAAGTTATAGTGACACGTGAGAGATAATAAGATTAGGTAGCTTTAGCTTAGCTTTATTTAAAAAAACACATTGCCTTTATTGCCACAATGTTGTTGTTCGTCCATGACCACATGGCCCTCAAACCATAACCTTTTCGGAGAACCGAGAACTTCTAAAATTGTCATTTCTTCAATGGCCTAACCTCATGTTGTCATCATTCACAGTTTAGACTTCTGACACTACAATAGCAATTCTGACGTGTGCATGTGACCGTACAATTTTGTACAAAGATGTTGTACATTGATAAAAAGCTAATTGTCCTCTTCATTATTGGTTTGAAATCCGGACTTTTTGTATTATGCTTTTCGGAAGCTCCATCCGCGGATTTCTGGAAACGGTCCGCGTTAAAAAACTTAGAAAAGAAGTTGCAACAGAGGAACATTGAAAAACAAGCTCAAAACGTTATTTTTTTCTTGGGGGATGGAATGTCAGTCGCAACAGTGACAGGAACCCGGGTCTATAAAAATCAAGAAGTGCATCATTTTGACCGGTATGAAGGTGGAGAACTGCATTTTGAGGGTTTTCCTCACGTTGGGATATCAAAGGTGATAAGCTTATTATATACTCCAGGACAGGGTCAAAAACGAGTCGTATTTGATAAAGATTTTAATAGTGAGAATTGCTTTGCTACGAAATTTTAGACGTTTTGTTCAGACGCCATCACAGCAGATTCTGCTTGCTCTGCAACAGCGTATCTTGGAGGGTCTAAAGGGAATCTTTATACGATCGGGGTATCCCCAACTGTCAAAGAAGATGATTGCTCTGGTCAGCAAGACAAAGCAAACCAAGTTGAATCCATCCTCTCTTGGGCACAAGTGGATAACAAAACAGAATCTTCCAGTCTATTTATTCAATATCAATAACCCGGGTTAACTGGCTTAAACTTTAATTTGACGATTCTAGAAAGCTGGGATGGCCACAGGAATCGTAACAAACACAAGAATAACTCACGCCACACCAGCAGGATCATATGCCCATATTGCCAATCGAGATTGGGAATACGATGGTGCTATCAAAAATATGACAGACATCACAATGGATTCTAACCAGTGTGATGACATTGCGAAGCAATTAATAACAAAACAGCCTGGGAAAAATTTCAACGTTAGCTCAACAATATTATATAATTTCATATTCATGCATTCGTTCAGTAATTTGGAGAAATCTAAAAAACCGGCACTGACTGAGCTATGAAGTTCTTAAACTTATTTGTTGTTTTGGTTCTATAGGTCATTCTGGGAGGCGGACGCTCATTCTTCCTCCCGGAATCTGTAATAGATGAAGAAGGAGACTTTGGCAACAGAACAGATGGAAGGAATTTAATCAAAGAATGGCAGAACATGCACCCAAAAAATTCTCGGTATATCGTCACAGCATCAGAGCTGGCGAAGCTGAAAAATGGAGATCATGGGCTGACTCATCTTCTTGGGTTGTTTTCCAAGAGTCACTTGGAATATGTTGAGAAACTGAAAGAGAAGAATGATCCGACGCTTCAACTCATGACAGAAGTAGCCATTAAGATGCTCACGAAAATATCGAAATCAACTACACCGCCCCGAGGTTTCTTCTTGTTCGTCGAAGGTGGGCTGATTGACAAGGCACATCATCGTTCGTATGCCCACAGAGCTTTTAGAGAAACATTAGAGTTTGACGATGCAATCAAAACTGCAGATGACCTCACTTCGGATGACGACTCTCTTATCGTGGTCACGGCAGACCATTCTCACACCATGACCATAGCTGGATACCCATACAGGAACATGAGTATTCTGGGCCCCGCTGAACCTTCTAGAACCTCTGCTGACGTGGACACACCTTATCCTATCTTGTCTTATGCCAATGGTCCTGGTTACAAAAATCCTAGCGACCAAGCAAATACAATACGAAGAATGCACTCCCATTCGGAAGAAATGAAATGGTTCAACTACACTCAATTGGCCACATTCAAGCTGAAAGTGGAGACACACGGGGCTGACGACGTGATGATCTACTCCAAAGGTCCTTTCGCCCATTTATTGACAGGGGTTCAACAACAATCTTATATTCCTTGGGCCATCGCCTACGCCGCTTGTCTTCGCCCAACAGAATCCAACAACGACGTCACCAATTTTTGTTCTTCGACCTCAAACGATGATGGACGTGCTCCTGAAAATTTCTCAAGCGATGCAAACCGAAATGCTAAATCATTTAGCATAACTTTGACATTTGTAATTGCACTATTAAAGTGGCTGTCGTAATTTCATTTATTTGATTAAAAAAGTGTCAATTATCGTCTTTTAGTATGTATTAGTAACGCAATATATGCAATGTCTTAAAATATGCGCAATAGTTTTTAGTTACTAGATACCGACCGGAATCATAAATCTGAGCCAATTAGCGATTGTATTGTATGGCTAACCTAAATTCAACACCTGTGTCTATTTTTGGACTTTGACGAACCGCTATGTCCCGATGAAGCTGTCCATCACGTCATTTTTCATGTGGACCATCTTCATCTCGCCGTAGCCCATATTCATCAACATATGAAGGAGTCGAAGCCAAAGATATTATAGTCGCTTCGACCATTTTTCTCTCGCCTTGACAATGAAATGAGAAAACGTATGCACTAGCAGACAAAACATGTGTGCAAGTGCCGTTATTACGACCTATTCTTCGCATCTTTCTTTAGGCATCGTCAACTATACACCATTTAATACTGCTATTACTGCTGTTGTTACACCTTTCAATCCTGACACTTTAAATTCTTGAACGTTTTCACTTCTGCGTAATAACAAAGCATTTTTATGGAGAAAAAGTGGTAAAACGTAAAAACAATGGCTAAATGGAAAACAAATTGCATTCATCTTCTTCATCTTCGTGTGTGTCTCTTTTGAGAGAAGAGCAAAGGAGCAAGTTTCTTCTTGTAAGGTGTACTAACTCATGTACATAATATAGAATAAAAGGTAAATTATAGCTGATCTCGTAAATTCTCTCTTCAGCTCAAAATGCACTGTTGAATGCACTGCTGCCACTCGCACTTTCAATAGTAATCGTAATCAACAACAACCAACAAGGCAAAAAATGTGTGTACCATGCGTCGGAACTCATGCGATGCCATAACTCAGCAGATTTCACATTTCGACATTTCTAATCCACTTTTTGAGTTTTGTTTGAGAATTAGCAGACGCGATTTTAACATTTCATTCAGATTTCAGTAAAACAAATCGTATGGCAAAAATAGCCAACCTTTACTTTTGCTTTCTGCAGTCTGATCTAATCCCAGCAGTTGCAGTACTGGCTACTGTGCCATATGGTTTGGGAGTTGTGGGAGAACAATCTTGTTATAGATTGAAATTGTGACATTATTTTTATTATTATTAAATGAAAGAATCTGAAAATCTGAAAGTTCAAAAGCAATGTAGCAAGCAGAAGCAGAGTTATATTCTTACATTAGAGCT
Organism: Harlomillsia oculata; assembly: GCA_019776145.1. Taxonomy (NCBI): domain Eukaryota; kingdom Metazoa; phylum Arthropoda; class Collembola; order Entomobryomorpha; family Oncopoduridae; genus Harlomillsia; species Harlomillsia oculata. Next base: position 12,430 of record JABASF010001718.1, read on the forward strand.
GTATTATATTCTTTAAGAAAAATTTTATAAACAACAAATAAACAAAGTTTGTGGTGTCAAAATAGTATGAACAAAATAATAAATCGAAGATTTTCAACGATTACGGAATTAAATGAGATGTTTCAGAACATCGATTATTAAAAATCCGGTCTATTCTTGACAACCCAAGAATGCTAATTAACTTGATCCTGACGAAACATAACGTGTGGTTGGTGTTGTTTGAGGATCTGCGGTTTGTCCACTTGGGTCAATTGGTCGTGCCCAGCCCATACCATTTAGACCTAGTTGGACTGTTGGACACAGAACCTTGATGTTTTCCTTATAATCTTGGCATTTGGCAAGCAGTTCTAAGAATCTTCTAGTACAGCGAGTGAAAGCGACTCGCATCTCGTTCATTGGTACATTGCTATAACTTAAGTAAGCAATATAGGAAACCGCCGTCGTCACAGGCATCATCATTTGTGTTTAGTAAGTAGTTTCGACCATCTTTTGTCCGTATGGTCAGCGTCAAAACTTGTGCTGAAGTAGCAAAATGCGAAACCCTTGAGAGATGAGATCGTAATACATTTAATAGTTGGACTGTTGGACACAGAACCTTGATGTTTTCCTTATAATCTTGGCATTTGGCAAGCAGTTCTAAGAATCTTCTAGTACAGCGAGTGAAAGCGACTTGCATCTCGTTCCTTGCTACATTGCTATAACTTAAGTAAGCAACATAGGAAACCGCCGTCGTCACAGGCATCATCATCTGTGTTTAGTAGTAGTTTCGACCATCTTTTGTCCGTATGGTCAGCGTCAAAACTTGTGCTGAAGTAGCAAAATGCGAAACCCTTGAGAGATGAGATCGTAATACATTTATTTTGGCATGTGTTATGTTGAATACATACGCGTACCTTTGTGAATTTGCAGGAGAGGATGTGAGAATGTGAATGAATGTGAGACGCCTTGCCATTTTCGCATGCATGCATGCATGCTCAATAATGCGTCTTGTAACGTCAACAAGCATAGCGGCTTAAGCAGTGAAATGCAGAAATCATCATTCACTGCTTACATTCCTTTAGTTCTATGTGACGCCTTGTCGACGTCGCAAGTCTGTATCTTTCGTGTCACTTGTATAATTCGCTACATCTCAAAAAGGATTTTCGTTTCTTAAAAGTTGGATTGTTTCGTATATAATTTTAGCCAGTCGGGGTTATTTATGCTTTCAGTTTTCACGTTTTCACCCACCATTTTCGTGCGTTTTGACCTTTAAGTAGTATAATCCTAATTGTTCAATAATAATAATGTTCAATCCTCTTTGTGGATTTTCTCTACGACGAGGAGCCAGGAGATTAGCTGTTATTGATATAGTAAGAAATTTTTATTAATCCATTTTGATTGGATTGGAATTCGAATTCATATATTAATTGACAGACTTTTATTTTTATAGATTTTATTTTTCCTTACCCTTATCGTCAGCGTGGCTTTAGAATGGGCATTGTTCAAATCCCAGCCAATGAAGATAATTTTGTTTCCAGATGACCACGATCAATTCGAAGGTGAAATGTCATTTTTCACTCATTTTTATCTTTGGTTTTTTAAAAACTGTTCTGAACATGTTCTGAACATGATTCATAGAAGTGGACCTTGCTGTCGGCCAAGCAGTTTGGACTCATTTAGCTCATTGGATACATTCAGCCACTTCATACCGTAAGTGTCAAAAGCGTCATAAAACATTTGCTTTTTGACACATTGACATACTGTCATCGTCACGTCTTTGACACAGTAAACAGTCGTCATTTTTGTGCTGAATGAAAAAGACATCAAAATGTGTTTTTCTAATCATTGTGACTGGTATGGTTTATGGTTCGGACAGATTCCGGGTTAGGTTACGTGCTGTACACATTTTCCTTGCTGCTGCTCATGGCATGGATCATTTTGGAAATCTGGCTTTGCTGTGTGTTAATCAGAGCGACGCATGAGGTAAGGCACACCTGCCAAAATAGGCGAATTCCATCATCATCTTAAATCCACTGAATGTTGAGGATTCGCCATTCTTTTTTCTCTTTTCTGCACGTGTTTGAGCACGAGTGATTCTCAACTGAGCAGACAAGTTCATCATGACGAAAAATACTTTTTTGCATGCCTTGGTGTGGTCACTTGTTGACAACTTAACAAAGTTAACAAACCACAACACAAAAGCAAAATCTGTATATAACTACTGTTTTTATAAGTCAAAAATCGAGGAAATTATATGAAACTCAGCCAAAGTTATCATTTTTACATATTTCTTATCGTTGCACCTGTGCATTTTCGCATTGTGCTAGAACATTTCTATGCCAGTACCGTGACGTGACGATACGGAACGACAAACTTTGTGACGATGACGATGATGATTGAAGATGCATCTATCCGTCAGTCATTCGTCACAGTACTACGAGTTTGTCATCCACATCTGGTCACATTCGAACTGTTACGAGAAACATATTTTTTGTATGGTATTCGTTCAAGATTTTGTTTCGCTCTGCTTAGTTTTATTAAGGGTAATTCATTTTTTAGAAAAGTTTCTAATAGTGGTTCGTTTTTTATTTCGTTTTTCGCAAATCGACAATTTAGAAAAAAACGTCCCTATGCAAAAAATGGTTTTGGTGGCGAGTTGGACTGTTGTTGGCGTCTTTCACGATGACACTCATCAACATTGCTCAAATGCAGTACACCTGCACGGACCTGGTCATGCAACCGCTCAACATAATTCGTCTCTTCTCTCTCCTCGTCGTTCACCAACTAAGCAAGAAATTTGAACGACATGAAAGAAAGTGAGTTGACCAAACAACTACTAACTTCACTACACAGTCATGTGCCTTTCCTACTTTTTTTGCAAAGGCTAATCTCATCAGATGCTCAAACCACATCTTTTTCATCAGCTATAGCAGCTGGTTAGCACCTTTGTGTGTCCTTCCGGTTTCCAAATCTCTTATTGCCGTGCATTGATGAAAGTTTCTAAGCAAAAAATTCTTATAGAAATTATTATGCAGATTGAATGCATCTGATGTTATTATAACGTGTTGTGTGCCATGTGCATCGGCTACACAGATACAGCTACACTTTAATTGATGTTATGCAGCTGTGATACAGAGATTAATTTCAACAATTCTAAACAAAACATGATTTGATCTGAATTTCAGACATCATCATTCATCGCTTTCGCAGCACCCACATCATTCGCACTCGCATCACTTCCGGGCTGCCACTACTGCGATGCCAAAGTGATCAAGTGACCCAAAGGGAGAAAGAGACTGTATGATGCTTTTTAAGAGGCATAAGAAGGTGGACAAACGTACCATTCCCCACACAGACTGTTATTTTAGTTGATGTTTTTCTACAAGCTATATACGTACTACATTCCACAATTCGTCAATCTATTTCAAGAGGAATGAACAATCAAATCCGGCCAACGAATTGACCGCTTCACAATATAAATTGTCCACTTTGAATGAAAACGACATCGTCATGCCATAAGAAAAGATTTGCGCACTGCTGTATGCCGTACCGTGTGTTCGCAAGTTCGCATCCACACAATGCGAAAAGGCACCCAATTGATGCCAAAAACCAGAAGGTGCAAAAAGTGGGTCAGTCGCACTCCGGAAAGCAAAGGTGCAAATGCAAAGGATGACGAATGAGTGAAACTTGGAAGCTTTAGCACTAAGGAGACATGCTAAATGTAATACTTAATATCATAGTTGCTCTCAGAGTCTCACTTTTTACTACGTTACAGCAAAAATGTTGGGTAAGCGCGAGTGATTCTGAACACTCTGAGCATTAAACAAGCTTTTTGCCACTGAACACCAATTGCAGCTAAAAAGGAATGCAAAGTCGCAAATTGAGATTGAGATCAATGGTCAATGCAATCCCGACTGGTAATGCTAATGATTATAAATTACTGATATAAAGTTAAATTGTGCGTTGAATGAAAAGAACCGAGCAAGAATGATGCAGTTATTGAAATGTTCATAATGAATCAAGATTTTTGTGTGTTGAAGTCTACACTAACGTACTATTACTACAGTAAGAAGTTTACAACCCACCGCTACTACTTTCCGTACATTGAGAATTAAGGATTGTTCAAAGTATGTACTATTTAATAGTGAATAACTATCAAAATTCATGTGCTATTTTTCTTCTAATTGGATTTAACATTGATTCTCAAGAGGTTACGATTACTGAACTCGAAAGGGATCAAATGAATATTTCTCGTTTCAATACCGATTCAAATCCCAAACCACAATTCCACGTCTGTAAGTTCACTGTCTTAACTTTTTCTTCGATTTGCTATACGCACACTGTACAGAATACGTTTCGGTGTCTATAATAAGTATCAAACTATGCGATGCGACATTTTTCGTAACGTTAAGAACTACGTAATAAATAACGTATTTGTACATAATAATAATAAGTTGATGAGTTGAGTTGATTGTTGTTTGTATGATATGAAATCAATGAAATGATTATTTCCTAGTCATGATATTTTAATATTAAATCGTATGAAAAAATAAGGTTCCGATTGTAAAGCTAAAGAGCACTAATAAACACTAATTTGTTGTACTGGACTCTTTTTCGTTTGCAAAGTTCACTCACAAAAAATTCAATGTTATCTAAGTTATCGCTGTAAAGTCATAATTTTCAGGCATTCGATGATACTCTACGATGGAATACTGTACAATACCATGGTATTAGAATAAGTACAATACAACGTGCACCAAGCGTCTTCTGGCATTGACACTCATTGACCTGAAAATTCGAAAACTGATAAAAATGCATTGTTGCTTAGGAGAAGTGCAAATCATGAGAGATGACAAAGCAAGGGAAGATAATGAAGGAGAGAACTCCTTACTCAGTTGGCAGAAAGTCATTCATTCCGTCTTGCGGCGCTTTGACTCGTGCTTCATTGATCGTGTGTAATCGAACGTTTGACAGTGTGACATTGTGACATCTGAGGAATACTGTTTTTGTGTTGACAAAGTTTGTGTGATATTGAGAATTTCAAGATGGCTGATACTTTCGCTGCAGCTCAAGGTGACCAATCGTCCGTGGCTGTCAAGGACGATCTTCTCAATGTGATGGATGTCATCTCATCTATGAGTGGTCTCTCCGTGGACTTCAACAACGAGTTTCAAAGGAAAAAGGTGGAAGGAAATACCTTCTTTCGGGAGTCCAAGTATGAGGACGCCTTGGAAAAGTACGCTGAAGCGGTGGCCTTGGCCACTAACCCTTTGGAACTTGGAGCCCTGTACCACAACCGCGGGGCCGCCTTCGAGAAACTCAACAGGAACGATGAAGCCTTGATTGAGTATACCAAAGCTCTGAACGATAATCCTATTTACATGAAGGTCATGAAACGCAGGGCTCGTCTCTTTTACGTGATGGAGGACTATGAGAGAGCGATTCAAGATCTCGCTAAAGTCATGATCCATGAATTCATCAATGACGAAATGGTTAGAATTGACAGCATGGAATTATCCGAGCGAATCATCGACAAGTTAGCGGAGAAAGAGGCTGAGAAACTTGTGGCAACACGTGGACCACGGCAACCGAGGAGAAATGCCATTCGTCAATATTTCATGTTGTTCTCGTGGGATCCAGTGTCTCGCTATTGGAGTGGAGTCACACCGCTTCCTTCAGAAGCCAGTGGAGATAGTCTCACGTAAGTTTGTAGTTTTTTGTATTGAATTTCCTAATTCCTGATGCTATTATAAATTGCAATGATTTATGGTAAACTGTTTCTTGATAATTTTTCCATGCAGAGGATACCTTGCTGCTCTTGCTGCATTGAAGAGTGGAGATCACGCGAAGGTAATTGATCTCTGTACAGAAGAACTGAAGAATGAAGCTTCCCCTCATCGAACTGCCGCATTCTTCCTCCGAGGAACTTACCGATTCTTGTGGAACTACGGAAAGGAAGTCCTGGAAGACTTGGAAGCTGTTGTCAACGATGAAGCCGCTGACAAGATGATGAGGAGTTCAGCCCTTCTCAAGTGTGCTGTGTACCACTTCAGCAAAAGCTTTGACACATCCAAAATGCGGGAGTGCTTGGACCGAGCGGAAACTATGTGCAAGAAGAACACCGACATTTACCAACACTGTGCAATGCACCTCCTTCAGTCCGGGTACGTCATGGAAGCGTTGACTCTTCTTCAAAAGGCCCAAGAATTCTGTCCAGAAGTCCCCATTTTGTACCAAGTCATTAAACTTGGAATGGAATAATTTCATGAATACACAAGACAAGGAAGTTGGGGAAGGTATTCTCACAAAACTGGCAGAACTTGAGCCCACATTCCATTACCCGGAATGCAACGAAATCTATGGACAGGTTATGATTATGATTCATATGTTCAAAAATCTACTTAATTATAACACAAATTCATATATTAACCATACTGACTATTTTTGGTCATGCAGTGTTTACTGTTTATTTGCTGAACGTACAGAAGAGGCGCAGTTACAATTTGACAAGGCCGTGGCTCATGACACTTCCGATCCTTTGTATGCTGTGAAGAGGTTGGTGGCTCAAGGAACCTTCACTGGGAAATGGGAAGAAAGCGCTCTCGCGAAACTTTACGAGTACAAAGAGATGGACCCGGAGTCTGACCTCATCTACCATCACATCGCCGAGGCGGAGTCCAGCGTAGCACATTACGACAAAGCATTGGAAGCCATGCAGAAATCCATCGAGTTGACTAATAACGTGCAAGACATGAAAGAACGAATTTCTCTCAAACTCGGATTCGACATTCAGGTCAAGCTCGAGAAAGCCAAGGCAGGGGCACGTCGAACCGACTTAACACCTTTGGAGTAAAGGTAAAGATGGTATTCTGAAAAACAGAACTTCTCGACGTACCGTTCAACTTATGCGTCATCGTCATCATCCCTAATCATTATCTGTCAAAACAAAACACTGTAACCTTAATCAGTAATCATTGTCACACTCAATTTGTAATATGAATATTGGTCACATGCCTTATAATGTAATTAATTGGTATCAGCACTTGAAGACTATAAATAAACAGTAAAATGATGTCTAAGACAACATTTGTCGATGTTGATGCCAGTCCTTTGTTCACAACTTGTCTGTCCCACCACCACCAAATCCTTTCGTTTTTTGATGTCGTGTTAATTAATTTGTCTAGCCTCAGACTCATTCTTTCTTGCGAAATCCCCAAGTTTGAAAACCAGTTTGTAGTAGTCGTGTCGCAAGTCGTTAATCCTGTGTCAGCCTATGCTCAGTGTTCACTACATTTATCTACCATCAACCAAATTG